>JABSTT010001907.1:0-136717 GCA_013339685.2 Hyalomma asiaticum
ACGTACTTTTGCCCGCATGCATTGTAGTAAGTAGATATAAAGCGAGCGCTTGCCTTCGTTCGCCGCCTTCGTCCCATGCGCGCACTGCACCTCGTAATTTGTTTGGTAGTTATGGAGGTAATGTGTGATCGTTTAACGTAGCGCATTTGCATTTCGAGTTCATGTGCTGACAATTCAAGATATATTGCGATTGTTCCAACTTTTCAGCCCTCGACCTGTTCACCGCGCCTTTAAGTTTGTCTTCCGGCACCGTGCATAGAACTGCACTCTTTTCACACGTTTATAAGTGACGCATTTGTACTCAATGGAGCAACGCCGCGCACAAGTGCTTGTATCTTTCGGAGAGGCTGCTACACGTGAACTCGTACCTGCCTTCTTCAACTTCAGGCTCGCTGGAAAGGCTCTTTATCCTTAAGAAAATCGATGCGGGTCTCCGACCTAGTGCGACGTTTGAACGCACAGCACAATTACTTCCGCTGTTTCGCCGCTCAACTCTTTTAGACCGATTAATATCAGATGTTCGGCAGAAGAACCCTTTCGCATTCGACGAAGCATCATGATTCGAACCCGCAATCAAGAAACTTGAGCACAGCGCTAAGCGGAAGCGCGGCCGTGACCCTGGATATAGAAGCCATCATTGTTTTTCTCAACAATGTTGCCAGATGATACACTTTTTCTGGAGTTGCGAATAGAGGACAGGCTTCTAACCATAGATGACATTAGGGGACTTCTTTCCAGTATTTTCTTGGTCATAGCTGCCAAAAATTGTTTGCACTCCATTCTGAGCTGGAAGGCATCCTTCGCACTGGATTTTGAATCTTTGAGTGCTTGTTCACACTTGGGACCGATATCCACTTTTTCAAGTGGAGTGTGGTTAATGGAATCAACCTCCACCTTCAGCAAACCAGCAACTCCTCCTAATGAAGAAAACACTGTGGCCTTTGTGAATTTTGAAAGGAGCTTCCGCACAATACTTTCAAGGTCTCTTCCAAGAAATAAGATCATGGGTTGTCGGACTGGTAGTCTTTCAAGAATGGCTGAATAATGTATGCAATACTGACGGCAATGTTCAGTTTTGCCAGTGTCAAGAAGTCACGACAGTAGCTATGCACATTTTCAAAGAATGCACACTTCGGAAGGCTCACCTGCTTACTTCTAGCAGTCTCCCCATATTTCTTCAGGTCGTCCCAAAGCAGCAAAGCTCTCTCAATTACAATTGTGTTTTCCACCCAACAATGTGACACATACAGCAGAGGAAATTTGTCCTGGCTAGTCACGGTTGAAAAATCATCCCTTCGTGCATGGGAGTCATGGAAGAGTGCACTCATACTTGACAGCAGAACGTCGATTCCCCACTTACTGGCTGCAACACCTGCCTTGTAGGCATTGCGGACGGTGTGGAGGCTACACGTTCGCAAGTCGACACACTGGACCTGATGGTTTTCCTGAAAATGTACTTGCATGTTCCTAAAGAACTTTAAGTTGACATTTGGCCCATCCATTGAGATCTGAAGAATCTTGCCAAGAGGCAAAGGCTCCAAAGCCTTTAGAAGTACCTCCTGCATATCGTCTGCCGTGGAGTGCCCCATAAAAACGGAGGTGTAATACCTGGTGAACACCTTGTGTGCAGAGTCCCAATACCGCACATGTACGTCCATTTGCTTCTCTTACAGGAAGTCATTCAGTGACTCATCAAAAAGCACGACGGAATAGTCAGACCTCTGTACCTCCTGTTGCAAGCACGACAAGAAAAATGGCTCGAGTCCATGACACGCAACATATGCGCATTTCTTTTTCTTTCTCCGCACGAAAACATTTGCCACCCCGCTGTGAGGGAACATTTGCTTGAACAAATCGCCAGTTTTGGCCGACGATCTGTACGAGTAATGGGAGGTAATCACTTTCACTGTCCCCAGATTTCTGCATTGGTAACCACCTCGTACGACTTGATGGCGCTGCTCAGATCGGTTGTTTAGGATGGAGCGAGCTAGTCGATCGCTCACTTCAGCTTGCCGTCAGTAGGTCCTGTATCGCGTTTCCAGCTGCCATTTTCATATTCCACAGTGCTTTGTACTTTTGCATGGATCTTGAAGAGATTCGCCATAGAAGCCATGTCGAAGCTCTGCTTGCCAATGTGCATTTTGCACGGTGGGGATCAGATGTATCTGGCGCAATCCAGCACTTATAATGTTGCTGAGCCAAGTGCTCGGAACTTACATTTGCCACCATGCATTCTCCAATTATGCCACCTGCATGCACGATAATACAAATCACAACACACACAGCACCAACACTGAAAACCAAGCACCACTGATGACACCGGAACAAGCACTGACCACTGACAAAGTATACACGTACAATGTGGCCAGCAGATGATGCTGAGGCTATGAGGATGTTCTGTAGTTTTTTTTTACTTGAGTGGGTTTACGATGGACACCGCTAAAAGTGAAGGCTCAAGAAAACTTTTCAAGCACTAGTAAATTCTACTGCAATAATTGGATTCGGGAAACTTTTTTCGGAGAGCTCAAGATGTTGTAGCCCATTGTAGCCTCATTGCAGCCATCAGTAGCCGAAACTGAAGCAAGCCAGATAAAAAAATGGCGCCGCGGGCGCACGCATGCCTCGATACATAGAGTACAGGCATTTTGACTGTGTTTGATTCGCGATCGCGGCGTTACGGAACACGATATCCAGTGAAGTTTGTCCCAGACAAGTTCAAGTGCCGTGAATTGTGAGTAGTACAATCGGACCCTGTGAAAATCACCAAAATTCCAGGGTTTTCAAGGACTGAAACGAAATTCCAGGACCTTCAAGGCCCCTTGAAAACGAAATTTTCAATTTCAAGGGTTTTCCGGGGTTTCAAGGACCTGTGCGCACCCAGTGAGGTGTTTGGTGTATTGCATGCCATAAAACTCCTCATTCCTACAGAAAACACTCTGTGTTTCTGGGACTTCCATTCAACCACTGGTACCTTGGTATTTGAACTTACCTGTACCCGGTGTCTCTGGTGCCACAGTATTAATAGGACTGTTATGAAACTTAAACATAACAAAAGTTTTTGATCATCTATGCTGGTTGTTGAGACTCTACCACATATCAAGGGAAATGTGGCCATGCTTCTGCAAAGAGAAAGTGGGATGCCGTCTCCATGACACAACGACTCAATGGCAACAGCCTCAACGTGGCCCAAGAGGTCTTGTGTACTTAGTAAACTTTTGGTGTGCCTTGGTTAATTGACCTTGTGGTGTTTGATAACCTGAAGCATGGTTTTCTTGACATCCTAAGTTGTTTTGCAGCGTTACACTCCACACAGTTCAAGCTGTGTTTACAGCAATATGTACCGACTGTAACCAATTTCGATGACTTAAGACTTCCACTGCACCATCTACATGCATCATTCTAATAACATCATAATCCATTGGAGCATGTCCACTGTCATTCTCTCCCTCAAAAAAAGAAAGCAAAAAAAGATTAAAGCATTGATGTAGTTTAAGGACTTGTGAGTTTAGTGTCCTGTGTATAAGTACATCACCTGCTTCCATATGCTTCTACGAGAGCGAAATTAGTTTCTGAAGAGCTTCTCTGACCTGGGCGTCTGAACTTTCCTCCAGGGTCTCTATGCACTTCCTCTACTCTAAAAACATGACACCCTGCCCCTGAAAAGAAAGTAACAAGGAGTTGGTTCTGAAGTTGGCCTTGAGAAACTTCAACTAGCTTTCCTAGAAAGGGCTCAGTGGCCACTGAAGTATGTATGGCACTAATGCAGGGAGAAACCAGGATGGAAGTGGGGGGAAAGAGTCTAAGTGCAGCTTAGAGTTTGCTGAGAGTGTGATCTTTGGCCCCCACTTGATGTTGTGCTATCATGCATTGAGGCATTACAGTGTGTGGGAAGGGGCTTTTGGTCATTCACCGTCCCCACTTGCACGCACAACAGCTCTCATGTTTCTTCCATACAACCCTGTCATAGCAATTACCAGCTATAACAATGCGATTTTCATGGCACTTCAATATTGCTATAAGTGGTTGAACAGTAGCCTGAACATATGTGCTTAAGACAGATGTAGGAAATAAACAAAATAAAATGCACAGCATTTTTGGATCGTGTTGAGCAAGAAATTATGTATGCATAATTTACATACAGCAAAATCTCGTAAATTTGAGCACCGTTAATTCGGAATTTCGGTAATTTCAGCAGCGGCATCTGGTCCCGTCCGAAATGTGCATTGTTATATGACTGAGAACTCTCATTATTTCCGACAGATTCGACCGCGCTTCCGTTAACTTGAACTCCTGACCGAGGTTGTCACGACAGGAAAGCAGCAGCGGATTCCGCTGCGGCTGCGCTTTGGATTTGTAATCGATGGCGTACCTAAACAATTTCGAAATTGGATCATGGCCTCCCAGATTTAAAACGAGGTGCGAATGAGCTCTGCATCTCGGACACATACACACACACACACAACAAAAAAGAACCATATGGCACTGGTTTAAAAACCAAAATGAAAGGCAGTGTATCGCTACTGTCTTCAGTAACGGGCGACCGACAGATTTGCCTTTTTTTTTTTTGTGTCCAACATGTTTGCGCTGTGGTTGAGTTGGATTGTTCTGTACCATGCTGTTGCTTTTAAATTCTTTATCTTTGTGCGTGGTCAATGCCGTCTGTAGCCTTATTGTTTGTTTTGAAAAGATTACGGGTATTTTATTTCGTTTTTATCACTGTGGTTTTCTGTTCTTTGTCTACTTAGCGCATGCCACCACCGTGCAAGCAAGGCCGGGATGGCTTCCCCTCTGTCTCCTGCCCCAGTTCTCGCAGCAAAATGCAAAGTATGAAGCAAAGGATTAGGCTGTGAAGGTGCAGTACTGAAGGTGTTGCAAGTGGGAGCATCTCGAAAGAAGCAATGGAAAAGTTCAAAGTCAAGAAAAGCATGCTGAGTAGCTGTGTCAGGAACGAAGACCAGCTTATGCAAGCTAAATGACAGCGACATGTTTGGCGAAAAGACAAGAGCCTCAGAACAGCAGCACACCCCAAACTAGAAGTGCTGTTGCGCTGGATCACCATCTCGCACGATGCTCTTTTGCCTTCGAGCGGCCCCCTTGTCTGAGCACAAGCAGAGAAGTTCACACTGATAATGAACACTGACTCTTTCAATGCGTCGGAACGGTGGTTCGACTACTTGAAGAAGCAACACAGGCTGGTGTTCCGCAACATTTGTGGTGAAAAGGTGCCGTCGGAGTGGCAGTTTGGACTATCTGCAAGCCTCTCTACGTACGAGCCACGCACCATTTTCAATGATGATCAAACAGTGCTGTTCTTCAAGACATTCGGGTTTAAGAGGTGCCCGTGCTTCGGCGGGAAACTGAGTAAAGAGCGAGTAACAGTTCTTCTGGCTGCGAACATGAACGGCACAGAGTGGCTGCCGCTGCTGGTAATAGGAAAGGCTGTGGCACCATGTTTTTAAGAACATTAAGCAGCTGCCTGTCGACTACCGCTTTAATAGAAAGGCTTGGATGACCGCTGAATTATTTCAAGCCTGGCTGCGTCAGCTCGACTACCACTTTGCGGCCAAGGCACAGAAGGTGCTGTCCATGCTGGACAAATGCAGTGCTCACACAGAGGTGTCGGGGCTTAAAAACATTGAACTTCTACTCCTCCCTCCGAACACAGTGGCTACCCTGCAGCCGATGGACCAGGGAATTATACAGTTTGCGAAAAGCCGCTATTGACTGCAGGTACTTGAACGGATGTTGCTCAGCATGGGGGCAGGCAAGCCGTGTGCAATAAGCTGCCTCAGTGCAATCCACATGCTTACGTACTTGTGGAACACACCACCTGGAGTAGCGGCCAACTGCTTCAGGCATAGCGGCTTTCTGTGGAACGCTGCTGACCATGGTGTGGTGGCCATGTTGAAAACGGCAAACAGCAAGACGGGTGCTATGTAAGCATCGTGCCAGCTGATGTGTCCCTGGGCGATGACTTCACAATAGAGGATGTTGTCGTTGCCGGTGTTATGTTGTTTGGGGTCGTACGGTTACTGCACCACCGCATTACAATGAGACGGCACGGAGTTGCAAGTGACACACCGCCATGTATGAGAACAAGCACTGGCTACCCAGCTAGCACACAAGACCAAAAAGACGTCTTATTGGGGGATTAACGTCTTGGTTCGCGTGGCTGACGTCTCAAAGACGTCAGCCACGCGAACTAAGCGGGAGCGACATCAAAGGGGCAATGAATCCGTCTTCGAAACGTCCTACGCAAGACGGTAAGCAGACGTGGGAGAATACAGCCCACCCCCCCTCCCTCCCCACCGGAGATAAAAACGCAGGGCATGGCTCAAAGCGTCGGCGGGCGTCGCACAATGCACGGGGCGCCGAGATGTCGCCAGCTGCAATGGGGCCGGGAGGGAGGCGCCAGAATGTCCGGCTCCTTCTCGCCGGTCGCCGGGGGGATGAGGCGAGAGGGCGCAGGCTGGCGCAAACATGCGGAGACGCGAAGCAAAGGCAGCGAAGTTCGTTTGCGTGGTTGGCGGTGGAGTCAGTGTAGTCAAGTTGTTGGGGGCCGGCTCTTCCTTCGTTTCTGGCGAAAATTCCGTTACCGTGCTGCAACTGCTGCGTGTGTTTGTGTGGTGGCATTATGTTCTTTCTACTTTCCTCCTTACGTTAACCCTGGTTCAATCCCGGCGCTTCTGTGACTGGATCCCGTAACACCAATAACTACGTCTCGCCGAAAATAAATGTAAGTACCACATTTGAATGGCTTAGCATGATGCCTGTGAGATCACTCATGTGTTCCGCGGATAGGGCGAATCGGTCTGTGACAGATACAAGGAGCATTAATGCTATGTAAGCTCTGAGATAGTTGACGCATTAAACGCAAAGCAACGCAACTGTTGTTTTATTATTCAGATCACCGTGTATGAATGCATTCTGAAACTTTCTTAGCTCTATGTGCGTGTTGAGCCTGATTAGTGAGTAAGGAGTGCATTGGCTTCGGTTCCCACCATCCTGTCATTTGGTCGTTACGGGTAGCGAGTGCAGCGCCTGTACAACAATGTGGGATAGTAGTAATTTACTCGTGTCTTACACAGACGAATACATGCATGTGATATCGCGCGTTGTAGGGCAACCGTTGCCGCGCGTTCTTTCACTGTGGCATTGCAGTCGTGAGATTTCAGTTCAGGGCTGCGAAATTTACGTGCATGTGATGTGGATGTGAAAATCGCGCATTGTTTGTTGTGGCATGTCACCAGAACTGCCGCAGGCAATCATGACGTCTTATGGTGGTGGAATGACTTTTCGCAGCTCAGCATTCATATGAGCATGAGTGTCGTTGTGCTCGTTCTCGGTCATATTTAAACTTTGTCAGAGGCATGTGACTCGTTTGCGAATGTTCGCTATTATTATTTCTCATTGTCCATTCTGTTGCGGTTTTCTGCATTTTGGTTTCGTCATTCTTGCAGACCGCAAATACCAAAACAATTACACGACCTGTTATCTGGTTCCACAGTATTGTCACAGGGACGCGGTTGTGCACAGTAGATTTTTGGTATGCCATAAGCTGTCCAGTGTTTCACGTGGTACGGACTGGGGAGTGAAGAGTTGAACCAGGTTGCTGGGCTGATAGCGCAGGACAGAGATGATAAGGGGACGAACAACGAACTAAATTAGTACGTCGGGCTATGGGTGAGCGGCGTGTTACGACGACCTATACATGAACGTTTGGACGTATTTTGTTTATTTTTATGATATATTACGGGCGCTGCCAGCTTGTCTGGTGCCGGGATCTAGCGGTTCATGCCTATACCTATATCGTCAAATCAAAGCCACGGTGCCATTCAACAGTTTTCTGCTGTACGTTTGACATTTTCCTCCTACCCCGCGACATACTCGCTACCCCAAACGAGCCATATTTCGTTGCATTGTACTAAATTCACTATTATCTGGCCATTGAAGGCAGTTTTGTGCAGGTGAAATCGAAGCCACAGCGAAAATTTGTTGATATGCGCAGTTGTGGTGCGCAGTCACTGTGCCCGCCGATCGCGCGACCTTGAAGGTCCCATTTACTAAAGGAGCCCTGCAGCATTTGGAATCTCGATGGCAAACGATGCCTAACAGTCGTGGAGGTTATTGCGAACGTGTGAGCCAAATATTATTGAGCTGCGTGCACCAGGGAATTTTTTATTTGGGTTCAAACACAGCTGTAATTCACATTGCTCTTCGTTCCAACAAATGTCACTAGGCCGCCGACTACTTTGCTCGAGGCAGATATATCACTGGCTGACCTTACGGCCACGGAAAGGTAGTCTGGAATTATATATTTGTTCATTCTGCATTAAACAATTGGCAGATCCCACGTGCAGTGGAAATCAAGGAAATGCGAAGAACGCACCAGGAACGTAAAATGGATTTGCATTGTTTTCTCGCTATACCGAGTTTCGTACGTATGAAATTAACGAAACGGCCGCAAGAGCTTCAATACTGTGGCATGTAAACAATGCCGGTCATACACGCATATCATGATTCTGATGTTATGGCCTGTCATTTACGTTCGTCATGCAGTCGTGTTGTGCCATAGCTATTTTTGTGTACATCCCATTAACGAAACGCGTGTCACGTAAATCATGCCGCTCATGATATGCATGTCACGATTTTCACATTATGACCTGTCATTTATGATCGTAATGCAGTCTTGTTGTGCCATACCAATTTTCTTATGCATCCCATTAACGAGACAACAGTATAGCGCCAGGACCGTGACATGTAAATCATGTCGCTCATGACATGCATGTCATTTATGAAAGTGATGCAGTCATGTTGTGGCATGCCAATTTCCGTATACGTCCCATTAATGAAACGCCTGGCATGTAAATCATGTCGCCCGTGGCATGCATATCATGATTTCATGTTATGACCTGCCATTCATGTTCGTCAGGCAGTCATGTTGTGCCATACCAATTTTCGCATACATCCCATTAGCGAAACGGCCAGGAGAGCACCAAGACCGCGGCATGTAAATCGTGCCAATCATGATATGCATATCGTGATTTTCACGTTATGACCTGCCATTTATGTTCGTCAGGTAGTCATGTTGTGCCATACCAATTTTCGCATACATCCCATTAGCGAGACGGCCAGGAGAGCACCAAGACCGTGGCATGTAAATCATGCCGCTCATGACATGAATGTCATGATTTTCATGTTATGACGTGCCGTTTATGTTCGTCAGGCAGTCATGTTGGGCCATGCCAATTCTCGCATACATCCCGTTAGCGAAACGGCCAGGAGCGCACCAAGACCGTGGCACGTAAATCATGCCACTCATGACATGCATATCATGATTTTCACGTTGTGACCTGCCATTTACGTTCGTCAGGCAGTCATGTTGTGCCATACCAATTTTCGCATACATCCCATTAGCGAAACGGCCAGGAGAGCACCAAGACCGTGGCATGTAAATCATGCCGCTCATGACATGAATGTCATGATTTTCATGTTATGACCTGTCATTTATGTTCGTTATGTAGTCATGTTGTGGCATACCAATTTTCGTATACATCCCACAAGCGAAACGGCCAGGAGAGCACAAATTCGTAGGCGGCTAGATAGATAGATAGATAGATAGATAGATAGATAGATAGATAGATAGATAGATAGATAGATAGATAGATAGATAGATAGATAGATACGCTCAAGGTCGCCGAAGTTCGCTAAGAAATGCTTCGCATTTAAAAAAGAAAGGGAATCTGCGTGCCTGTTTTTAAAAACACCGAGGTGAGCGAAAGGACCTAGTCGTTTGCGCAAGTGACGTTACTTGTTGAAAGAAGAGCAGGCAAGTCGTGGGTCGGTGCTGCTAGTGACGTCACTTGTTGGAACAATAGCAGGCGATTGCATGATGTATTTAAAATGAAACTGCAAATCCACTGCTGCTTGCAGCACAATAACATTTGGCTCACACGTTCACAGAAGCCTCAACGACTGATTGGCACCGTTTGCTCAGTGTGTTCAAAAAGTGTTGCAGGGACCCTTTCATACCGAGTGCGCAGTGAGCACGTAAGCACGCCTCGAAGAATATTCTCACCGTCTAAGTGTGAAGCATGTGTGTCACTCGATTTCTACATGCTGCGTATGGGAATGCGTCCAAAATAAACTACGAATTAGTAATGTGTAGTGTAACGTTCACGAGTGACATTCTATTCGGCGGTGGTAGCATCAGCAGATGCATCAAGTTTCCTGCGGAGACGGCCCGAACACCACTGTATGTTGTAAATGAGAGAGACATAGACACAGCGCCTTTGCCGCAGGCCGGCTGTTGTATCCTGACTTCCTTCTTCTGTTCGTTTTCATCGCTGGGCATCTAGCACGAGCGTCCAAGCTTCGGCGGAGCTCGCTGAGCTTCGTATATTGTACATAGGTTTATGTACTACATGCAATCCTGGGAGTGTTAGATTGTATGTGCACATATACCCGATAGAAGGGACGGGGGGGACGACCGCCTTCGTAGCTCAGCGGTAGAGCATCGGACGCCTTATCCGAAGGTCGTGGGTTCGGTTCCCACAGAAGGCAGGTTTGTCTTTTCGTCCACTTAAGTTCCTTTATACTTACTCCACAAGTATAATACTACAATTAAGAACCCCAATAACTTCTCCTATGCTTTCATAGGCTTCATAGTTGTACTTCGTTAAATTTATATATATATATATATATATATATATATGGTGGAGGCAGCAGTGCAGAAGAACCAGGCACTCGAGGAAAATTCATTTTGAGTGTTTATCTATTGCAAGTTGCAGGATATTATGAACACTTCCTGTAAAGGGCGCAGTCTATGACAGACATGCATTTCAAATTTCGTTCATCAAAGCACAGTTGTAGAACAGCTTTACAGAAAATAACGGCCCCATTTTTTTTTTCATTTGCAGGGATACATGCGGTTTAATCGGCGGTTGTATGGATAACCTGATAGGGCACCAACTGCGTTCTACCACGGCCCCACCGCGGTTCTACATTGAAAGCATTTCCGCGACGGCGGTTTCAGCGTGTCATACGATGCCAATAGCATCGGATTCACCAGCTGCACTAAGCCTGGACACTACAATTAGTTTTTGATGAGTGTGAACGTGAACTGATTGCGCGTTTGGTGGAGGTTGCGTTCTCAAAGGAGTTGGCTGTTCGAAGTGTTTTGTTTAATGACTAGGTATAAGGTAACAGTGTTTTTTTTTTTTAATGTGAAAAAGGGCGAAATTCGGAGACTCTCAGCTTAATCCTGCACATGTAGACCTGATGGTTATTTGAAGTCCCTTTTAGGAATAGCTTCATGTGCTGGGTACCAAAATCTTTTTTTTTCTTTTTTGGCTTCCAACTGATGCTTGCCAGTCTGATCGCCGTTCATGTCAGATTTGCATATATGTGCGTAATACAGTGCTTTGTAGAGAGCCACATCTGTATTTTGTATATGTAATTGAGAATATTGCTTCTTTTTTTCTTTTTCGTCGCCTCAACACTGTCTCCGCTATATTCGACTTCGAGCACGTATGTAGCTTCATTATGAAACGGAGGTTGCTTCGATGTAACGTTGCTCGCTGTGAGAGATTGTGCACTGCATTCCGACGGTGCTCATTATACCGATTTTGTTAATATTTCATGCGCTACTTTCTTTGAAGGTCACTTTGGTCAATACTCATTGACACTTGATTGATGTTTTTGGTTGTCTTTTAAAGTTTTCCTCATTACATCAGCTGATGCCCTAGACAAATTTTCACTTTCATGTCTGAGTCATATTTGAGTTCTTTTGTTTATTATATTCCTTGATTTTATGCGGTGAAGATACTGCATAACGTGATTGAAAGCGGCTATCACACAGTCATCCACTGTTCTGTCTCTGCTCATATAACCGGATGCGCGGCTCTCATGGTGAAAAGCGCATAGTCGTTTGGCGGTTGATTATTGTGTGACTACTAGTGCTCTTTTGTAAGCCTCTAGCAGTTAATAAGGTCGAAATATATTTAAAGTGTTTATTCGCAGTTCCTTTTGAATATTTGTGGTTTTGTTTTTCTCGCATTTCTCATTTTCTTCTTTTTTTAAACTTGCACAAGTTAGTTTCTCAATAAAATGTTGATGTAGCAGTGTTTCGACTTCATGATCATTGGCACAGAGGCCTCCTTGTTAGGCCGCTTGCCATGAAACTGTCTATCCTTCACTGTAGAAAAATATGTCATTATTATTTTTGGTAGATTTGCTTCATACTCTACAAATTACATGCTAGATTGACTTTTGCATTCATGACAACCAATTTTGACTTAAATGCTAAGACTGATGAAGCCTTTGTTGCACTATTTTGCTCTGTTGCACTCAGTGCTGATGCCTTTAACCACGAGAAAAAAAAGAGTTCCAGGCAAGTGCGAAGCCAGGACTGCTTCCTAGGACGTAACTACGAAAGTATTCGGCTGGCACTACCCCCCACTCTGCAGCACCGAAAAGATTATGGTGCAGCTGGTAACATCAGGTCGCAGCTACTACCACAAAGGCAGGGACGGCGTCCGCGGATGGGGGTGCCCCTCAAAATTATGATCCCGTTGACACCTTCAGAACCACAGAGTTAATGCCTTAGGGGTGCAAAAAATGTCTTGCGGTTATTTGTACCCCTAAGGCGTTAGCTTACATTCTGAGGGTGTTCACCAGATCAAAATTTTGGTGGGCGCGCCCCGTTCCCAAGCACCATTCCTGCTTCTTTTTCAGATTACGGCTGACGTTTCAGGAACAGCTTTTTGATGACGTCTTTGGTAAGTCCTTAAACGGATTCAGAAATCCCGGTAAATGGGATCATTGGAGTCTCCTGCGAAACGTCTAGAAGACCAGCTTTTTGATGACGTCTTCACTAAGTCCTTAAACGGATTCAGAAATCCCGGCAAATGGGATTATTGGAGTCTCCCCCGAACCGTGTAAAAGACCAGCTTTTTGATAACGTTTAGAAGACGTTTGTGAGACGTCTCGTATATGTGCAACAAGACGGACATTAGACGAGATATACGACGTATTCTAGACCAAAGCGGCGCGCGCAAGCCGTCTTTGCGACGTCGTTAACGTCTCGGATATCCGTCTCGAAGACGTCTTAAATCCTTTGTGTGCTAGCTGGGGAGGTCCATGAATATGCAGTGGCTGACCCTTTGTTATACCAAAACATGGGTAGGGGGTGCTAGCAACTGTACATAACAGCCAGCAGAGAGACAGAAAAATTGTCACCGAAGTCTTGAATGGCAAAGAGAAATCGGCTCACAAGGACCCAAGTAATGCAGACAAGGACCCAAGTGATGCCATACAATGACGCAGGCTATGCATGCATTGGCCGCTTTAGAGGACATCTGCATGGTTTCCTCGGACAGTGTGCACGGACTAAGCCACCTGCAGGAACTTCACAGAATTGCGATTTCCTTGCACACTGCCTCTGCGAAGCAAACTGTGATCACAGACTTCTTTAAGAAATAAAAGTCTGATGGTGTCAGAACATTTTTGAGTGTTTTAATCATACTTTTGATAATTTGGACCGTTGGTTAATTTGGACATTCTCTCCGGTCCCGTGAAGTCCGAATTTTGCTAAAACTAATGCTTTTCAGTTTCCTTTTTTTCACCGTATGGCATCAGAATGGAACCAACTAACCAATATTAGCGAATTACATGTACATTACAGCACTGATATGTACTGCTTCATTGGTGTTTGTATCCTTTCTGCATTCATTTTTATGTTAGTCTTTATAAGTACTTTAAAGCAGCCTAATGTTTTCATTCTGCGCATTATTCTGACATGTTGACCTTTGTTCTTGTGCTTTTTTTTGTTGCCCTTGTACCTGTCCTGCTTGGACCGATTCTTGGTCTGCAGTATGATGCAAATATGTATAATAAATTATTGGGGTTTTACTGTACCATACTTAAAGCCAATTTGAAGACAAGCATTTTGCAACGGTGTGGGTACTTGTAGGATAAATTCACAATAAACACAAAGCATATTTGAAATTAGGGCACCGGTCACTCATCATGAGCTTTTAAAAAATACTTTTTCAGCCAGAAATGTGACTTAAAAAGAGTGAGTATAAAAATATGAATAAAGAAATTAAATTCGCAAAGGTGCATTTAAAAAAACTTTGCCTTACCCTTTGCCCTTAGCCCCGCTGGTGGCGGGCTCTTCTTTTTGTGGCGCTTTTCACTTGGACTTGCCAGAAGCCCTGTATTATAATTAGTGCATCTGGTATGTCAATGTGCAGATACAACATACTCATGGTTTTTTTCAGTGCCCTTAAATGGCTGCTCTGACAATTCATTTACCATGTCAAGGTAATAAGTTCCTTGCTGTCATGCATCTGGTACAACTGGTTGGCAAATTCAAAATTTATTTAAGATAAAAGTTATGCTCAATTGCCTAGCTAAAGGAACAGGAATTTAAAATCAACAGTGAACCCTCAGAATGTGTAAGTGAATACGTATACTTGGGACAGCTACTAACAGGAACTCCCACCAATGAAAAAGAAATTCTCCGTAGAATATAAGGATGGGCTGGAGCATATTCAGAAGGCATTACGAAATCATGAATGGAAACTTGTCGCTCTCATTAAAGCGAAAGGTATTCAATCACTGCATTCTCCCAGCACTAACGTACGGTGCAGAAATGTGGAGGATAACGAAAAAACTAGAGATGAAACTAAGGTGCATGGAACGTGCAATGGAAAGGAAAATGATAGGGGTAACGCTAAGAGATAAAAAACGAGCAGAATGGATCAGGGAACAGACAGGAGTAGCTTATATTATTATATCAGTTAAAAGAAAGAAGTGGACCTGGGCAGGACATGTCATGAGGAGGAAAGATAACAGATGGACAGTAAGAGCGACGAAATGGATACCAAGAGAGGGAAAACGCAAAAGAGGCAGGCAAAAGGTTAGATGGAGCAATGATATTAAAAAGTTTGTGGGCATAAAGTGGAACGAACTCGCTCAGGATAGGGTGGATTGGAAATCGTTGGGAGAGGCCTTCGTCCTGCAGTGGACCGAAACATACTGATGATGATGATGAACACAACAGAAAAAGAAACGCGCACCCGTTTCCCGGGACCAAAAAAAAATAAGTGAAACATCGATTGTAACGCACAACGTCTAAAAAAAAAGTCGTTAGTAATCAACCTTCTCACATTCATAAAAACAAATGTCGTGCTCGCGTAATGAACGCACTCGCATAATAAACAGACCGTCGACTTTGGACCCCTGCAGTCCCTCGAACGGCCGTGCTGCGGCTTTCCCGCTTCACTTGATCCGCGACGTCGCCACGTCACGAAGACGTTTGGCGCACCCATTCATAACTCCTGCGTCCCGACAAAACTCCCGCACGTTGCCGGGCCTATCTGCGTGCAAGCGGCGGTAACATCGTTTACTCGCAGTGCTGCGTTCCTCTGTGCTGTCGCAGTTCCCTCAGGCTCGCTGCCGCGTGCTGCCATGCGCGCTGTGCAGGCTAGCACAGCTAAGCTTAAGCATGATTGGGGCGTGGTCTCAGAGATTGCCGCGATGCAATCTCGGACGTCATGCAGAGCGCACGACTGAGAGGCTCAGGCTCAGCACAGATATGAGGGATAAATGCGATGATGAGCCATTTTGCGTGCGGTGATGAGAAGCATCTTTCCCCCATTACGGCCACCCGCGAACGTTGCCGAAATCTGCTGCGGCTGGGCGTCTCAGATATTGCATCGGCGACGTAGCGACTTTTATTGGCCACAAAACGGCCAAGCCGGCGTGGTATCGTCGGTCTACGCATCATGTGCGGCGACATAGGAACTACAGAAACTATGCGCGCCAAAGACTGCCGCGTCGCTAGTTCGTTTTTCGCTGGTTACCGTTCGACAGTGCCCGAAGCACGTAGGAGGCGGCCATTTTGATGCCGACGGCGATATGGTAACGTTTTCGTTAGTTCGCACTCAATTCTAACACGTGTACGATTTTTGGGCACGTTTTATCGGAAAAAAGGTGCGCGTTAGATTCGAGTAAATACAGTACTTAACGGGAGGGGGGGGTGCTTGGACCATAAGAAAATAAAGTTGTCGACCTTGGTGGAGGAGTTATTGCAACGATATGGACACTGTTAGCGGGTTTTTACGGTCGACGTTTTTCTGTACAAAGTCCAACTCGATAACACCGCCTACGCATCGTATGTTCTACGCGCAAGTAAAAGCGCGCTAATGCTGGGGACGAACGCGGCTGAAGCAGAGATGAAACGACCCGGCCGTCTCAGCCGAACGAACTGAATAATGCGATAAAATCGCACCGCGCGTGATGGCTGCCATCGCTTGCTTCTCAAGCAAAGAGGAAATGCCCAGCCCTTCTTTCATCGGGCGAAGGACCAAAAGGGGGGCCGGTGGGAGAGGGGCGGTCGCGCGCGCTGTCTCGACGGGCATCGGTAGACGGCATCAGTAGACATTGGTAATCAACCACGCAATCAACAGCGGCCATTTCTGGTGGTGCCAACACGCGATATTGACTTTGTAGACGCATTTTCATCTTCTGAAATGCATCAAAATCTTTCGGATTGTGCTTACTGCATAGCGAATTGAATTTTCGAGACTGGAATTGCATCGTCAAATTTCGTTGAAGCGAAACGGCACAAAAGAATGTGTTCGTTGTGGCGAGCATATTTATGCATTGACTCCTATGGACTGCTGACGGGGATCCGAGAATTTTTCGTTGCACCGGAAATTTCGTTGAAGCGGCGTTCGTTGTAACGAGAGTCGACGTACCAACAGCACCACTCTCGCCATGAGGGAACGCTTAGTGAGAAAATGCACAAAAGGAAACTGCAGTTGGTGACACCACTGTCATGTTCCCACACCAACTCGGTGCGACATAAATTTTGAAGGCGCCTGCACACGAAATTATTTTCTGCTAAAAATGAATCAACTGGTGTTTGAGCTAGGGGGGACCAGAGAGTTCGCATAGCAAGTTTCATCAGATTTTAACTCAGCCAAAATACAAAGGAAATACTTTGAAGTCCGTGATGTCACTCTTGCATTCGGGTTCCCAGGTTAAGGCACGAAATTGAAAAAAGAAATTTAACCTTCGTTTTCCTCTTCTAATGCTGAGTCTATGGTGGCAAAATCAAAAAGTTTTCAAAAAATAATCTCTCAGCCTAAATTGATTTATTGTTTCTCTTTAGTCTCCCTTTAATCACCATTCAGATTCAGACTATTAATAGTCGGAGCCAGTTGATGAGAATACAGGCAGGGTTCACACAAGTTTTCCAGGCCAGAATTTGAAGAGTAGGAAAGAATTTCGAAAGCCCAAGAACTAGTCGTGAAATAAGTGTTCCAACACTCCATCTGCAACCATTTACAATGAAAAAAATTTAATTCATAGCCCACTCCCAAAACTTCAGAGGCCAGGAATGGTGTGTGCACAAGACAACTGCATCCACAGTGCACCACAAACACCATATCGCAAGCACGAGAAATGCACAAATGTGCCAGAAAACAACAAAAAAAAAGCTATAATGTGGTAAATAGCCAAACCAGATTGGACTGTCTTGGATCAAATGGAAAACCATGTGGCCAATGGGGTCAGGTGTCATATGGACACCTAGCTATTAGCACCATCCACTGCTGTCATTAAATGCAAGGGCTTTCAAGCATTGCTAAACACTACATGGCTTTTAGGGCCTTAAATATGTCATCTTCTAATCCAAGTTTTCTCAAGGTTACTTTAAAGCATGTCACACTGCAACATGAAGAGCAAGGGTAACCTTAACTAATCATTTTAAACTTACTATGTAGTGTGTTTCAATCCTATTCACGAAAGTGTTTTCACCATGAGACATGCTAGGAGTGCTGCATTTTCACATTTTCACAAAGGAGTGCCCGTGTCTCTTCGAAATACCAACTGGTGTGATTGTCCACATAAGTAAGTACAGAGACCACTCATTGTTCGTTTAAAATGCCAGGTGTTTCCCAGCAGACACTTTCAAAAATCCCGAAGGCCAGTTTTTGGAGAAAAGAATATTTTCTTGTGGAACAACCTGTAAGCATGGGCATACATAAGTAAGAGTGAGAAACCTCTAAATTACATCGTTAATTAACTAAGCTTATTATTAGTAGCTTTTTATTAGTGTTACTGCTAGGCTATTGCCAATGGCAAGCTTATAGCCACAGAGACCACAATACTGCATCAGTTTTTATCGCAAAGAAAAACTAATTCCCTGCAGCCCTAGAGACCACCAAAATCTGACTCTTTCCTCGCGACACCGTGGCTTGCTACAAAAGGAGTGCCAGAAATCATGTGCAAATGCAACATCTGCTGGTGCCCTGTTCCAGTGCCTGTGGTGGTCAACTTGGAATGCATGGGCTCTCAAAACTCACAGAAGCCTAGTTTGTTATCATTAATAGCCTCCTTCTTGCACCCAAGGAATAAGCAAAAGATAAACTCGCTTCCGCCTATGCAGAGCATTGAGGCTTTCTAACCAGAGAGAAAAATAGCCCGAATAGTATATCGCACATTTCAAAATGGCTGCCACAATCTTGGGAGCATGTCGCCAGCAGAGCTTGAATGTGCACGTGACTTTCAGTGTTCTTCATATGCTCAAATTGATCTTCATGCAGAAAAATGCCCAGTCTTTCTCTAATAGCTCTTTAGAGGGACACCAAAGTGAAAAGGTGAAGTGGTTTAGAATTTTAACTTATATTTTGAGACCTCGAGTTCCGTCAATTTCGCTATTTTATGTTGAATATTAAAAGAGAAAATGAATGTCAAAATTTTAGTTCTGAAATGTGCACCGGCACTCCAGCCTCATGACGCAAGAAAGCCAATAGACCGATCTCACCAAGCCATTTGCGCATGCTTGAGTGCCTGGGAGCGGCGCTCCCGCCATCTTAGTTGTAGTTCTCAAAGCACAGCTGGTACGCCTGTGGTTGTTGCGTGCTATAGGTTTACTGGTGTTTAATACGAATCCCTGGCATAGACGACGATTGAATGCACCGGGAAACGATGTTGGGACCTCCTGTGGACGTGTTTTATTTAAACTTACTGCGGTCCTTAAAGAAAAAAAGACTTCGACAATGTAAACATGAGACCTGGTCATGATCTCATCCTTAGATGATGCACCTGTGTGACTTCTTATTGCTGTTACCCATATTTGCTGAATTGCAATATAAAAAAACTAGTAAGGACATCTCACAACACGTATCGGGCAGAAGGTGGACGCCAAGAACGCAGAATGGTAAAAAGAAGTGAATTAAGACTCAGTTGAAGGAACAGTTTTGACCTTGTTTTGTCAAACCAAAACCTCACATGCAAGGTGTGCTTCAATCATAGTAATGCAAGAGATGTGGATGGATAGAAAATGATGGCCATGAATAAGTTAAACGCATACCTATCCACCTTATCGGAACGATGACTTGCTGCACAATGTTAGCGAAAACTCAGGGCTGATGCTGTGTGTCGGTAAAAATACCGTGAACGAAAAGAAATTTCCTGGTGTGTGAAGTATGGATGAGTCGGTAAGTAACTTTGGCGACAGCTGCAAAATGGCGAATAAGCGTCACACCACCTTAAGACTCGGTGCCGATGTCTTTGCTAGGCCTCACTGCTTCAAAACTGTGTTGGATGGTACCTCAGTGGGAGTATGACCCTATATGAGCTGCTTACACTCGTAAGGTATGTTTTGTGACTGGTATTGCCGCTTTACCTTGCGCTTGTAATAAAATCACACACTGAAAACTGAAATACCTAGAGTGCAGTTGGTTGCGATAGCAGCGTGGCTGAGGAGTCAGCGTACACGGCGTTAACTACGCACTGCAGTTAAGCTAGGTTTGTATCAGATGTCTTGTTCATGCTATACGCTTGACAGTCATCATTGCTTTTCGTAAGTGGTCAATTTAGGCATCCTCTAGTGATCACTATTTTGTCACTAATACAAGCTGTATCCAGTCTGACGGTGCTAGCGAAGATCGCCCGGCAGGGCGATCATGCGCATGTTTTGAGTCTTTGTGGTCACTGATCGGCCCCTCCGTGATTCAGTAACCTATCATAATGCTGTAGCGCACTGCTAAAATGTCATGCATAAAAAACACAAAATTCACGAACTCTGCTGAACAAGCCGTGTTCCGTGCGAGCTTATCTGTCTGACGCAACCGTTCCTGCCCAAGCTTGACATCTTACGGCAGCACGAGAAATCCGAGCCGTTTTTGTTTCGGGCTCTTGTAGCATCCCAAACCACCTATCACAATTCATCCAATTAAAGCTGATAAAGCTTGTTAACGCCATTTGCCGATGCAGCGGCCACGCATTTGAGCATACCACGACTGCCGCAAGTCATTTAAAGGAGGAATTGAGCAAGTACTACAAGTTCCGGCATGCACTGCGGCAGCAGTAGCATAGTGAAACACCACAGTGAGATTGGTTTTGCTGTATTCCCGCCACATTCCATCCATCAGATGTTGTGAAACTCCCTGTACTAAGTCTTTGACTTCCTTATGACACAATGTATGGCTTTCTTACCAATACACAGTTATGTATATAGTATCGTTATTTGTGCAAAATTGCAGATTGCAATTGCAATCTGCAAAATCTGTGCAAGATTGCAGATTGCAATACATAGTTATGTACATAGTTTCGTTATATGTACAAGATTGCAGGCTCGAGATTGCTTGCAATTCAATTTTTACTAATGACCTTGAACTGCCCGCCTGGCTGCCTACAATTACCGGCCACACTGTGCGTCAACATCATCTTAGGCAAAGTCATGGACGCTTGCTGCTACCATATACCATGGCCTTTCAGACGCAGACAACCCGTCAACCTTCACAATGTTTCTGCCAGGGGAAGGGTGCGTGCACTGTCACACCATTTGACGTTACTGCTGGGTTGGACTTTGGTTTCAGTTTTGCGCCTTTCGACCTTATGTCGATCTTACATCGATCTTATGCGGGTTCGATCTTATGTCAAACCAACGTTACATGACGATCCCCACGAAGTGTAGTGACAGCGAAGAAAAAGGAAGTGACACGGGCATCTTTCGTCACACCGGCTCTTTCAGGAGCTTTACCCCTCCGCATCCTGCACACTTGGGAAACCGGTTCGTTTCAGCTTTCTGCTGCCATCATTCATCTTCCCCTGGCTGAAGTGAGCTAGAATAGGGTAGTAAGCTCACTCTCCAAAGGAGAGCGTACGTTGCTGCATCACAACATATGTCAATGAGTTTTGGCTTTTCAGAGCGCTCACGTAGTGGCATTGCCATCAGCTTCCATGGAAGATCTATAGAAGCTCTTCACAATGCTGCGGTGGCTGAGGTTGTTCCGCCGTCACTGTGGGTTTTCGGCTTCAGGTGTTTCACTTGTCAGTTTCGTGGTTGGTAGATATGCCGTAAGCACGTTGCGGTAATCAATACTTGACGCGAAATGATATAACAACCAGCATGTTGCTAAGAGTGACTTGAGGATTATATTTTTCATTGCTGGGTATTTCGCATGAACGCGCATTTTGAAAACCAACTGCAAAGACTGTTTGACACTTCTTACAATGCTGACTCCAGATGAAAGCTTTCAGCTTATCAGGTTAACATTATTTCGTGACGATGGGGGACTTCCCTACCCATGTAGCCACCTCTTTGGCTTCATAAAGAAGCTTGAAGACTTGTTCACAGGACAGCATTTTAGATGTGCTGACAGTTGTGAAAGGCAGGCTTTGGCAAGAGGTTGGTTGCTCAAGCCATGCTTCCACTCTGCCTAATCAAATAATACTCTTCTATGTTGCAACAAAGCTTAATTTTTACGTCAAGGGGCTAAATGTAGGCAATGCAGAAAACCGCCAAAATGCCAAACACTGAAAGAAAAGCCGCTGCTCCTAATTTCCATCTTGGTCAACAACAGGTATGCTTTGAAAACATATAAATTGTTCCTGTGTTTGCATTATACTGTATATTTTAAAGCCGAGCTTTAAAACTTTACCGAAAGTAAACATTCTGTTGCTATTTTACTGGCCGAAATACAAGAAAATATCAGTGTTTGTGAAAAAAGACAAAACAGCATGGCATATTCAGACTCCTGATATACTGCGTACTAAAGTAAGAAATCTTTGACAGTGGAGCCTTTGTTTAACGTATTCATAAACAATTACTCTGATCCTTTTTGTAACACAAACGTGGCAGCTACAATGACCTGCCAAAGTATTAGCGCATCTGAATAAACATAAGCCGGTGTTATCTGAGTTTCGATGTGTGTGCTATGCAAAATGAATATGTATACTGCTTATTGGTCACTTTGGTTCGTGCTACTGCTTAATCATTAATTTTTTTGTAAAGTTATTGATAGTTCATTTGTCCCTTTACTGTGATTTTTTCTAAGTTAGTTGTCATTATTTTTCATTCATGCATTAGGCTGCTATAGAGAAAATGCTGTTCTACATGTGTGCTGCTGTCTGTAAAGGGGGCAAGACCCTGTTCAGTTTGTTACAGCTTCTTTTCTGTCTCCTATTTTCGTTTTGACAAGAAAAAAAAGTGATTTATTGCCTTAATTTCACTGACTTCCAGTGAAGTACTGTGCTGCTCTAGCAAATAAGCTTCAAATTTCTTTTTAATGAACACTTGTTATCTACATATTTCTGTGTCCTCACTACATTCATGTTCTTAAATAAAAGTGAGTGTACACAAACTGCTTGTAGAAAGGAGTGTAAACTGACATTTAAGTCATACTAGTGTCAGAACAATTTCTAAATCAAATTTTCTGCTTGGCAGGTAGTAGTGTCTTGCATACAATTTCTCACACAAATGTAATTCACAGCAAGTAACCTGTCCTGGCGTTTACTGTGGTAAAATCAGCGTGATGGGAAGAAAACCATAATGCATGGCCACCACATTTTCTGCAGTGCACCTCTACGCATTCTTTTCTCCACACATGTTCAAAAAGGCCACTTTAGCATGGTGTGCTGTCCAAGTCTGCAATTCGCAATTTCTAAAACAGTATAACAGCTGAGAGGGTAGTTGTACTGTGTTATTCAACAAATACATCACCTCATAAAACCAAATATTGGATAAAAATGCTGGCATATGAGCCCTTATAGCCCTTATTTTGCCACCTCAGTGCTCGTTCTAATAACCGTCATAGAGTGCAACCGCGAGATCTAAACATTATATGCGGAATCAGAGCTCCCTACCGCAATAAAAGCGGCCAGTTTACAGTGCGCCTTGCGCTCGGTTACCATTGATCATGGCTGCAAGATTAGCGCAACACAATGCACCAACGAGATTGGCAAAGGAATAATCTGCTCACAGAAAAAAAAAGAAAATTCTATTTAGTAGGCGTTCCACAAAATCAGTCTGTGCTTGAAGCGGAGGCTGTGCGCTGAAAGGAGTAATGCGGCCGCTTACATTGAAGGTGGTGGTGGCGCCAGCTCACAAGTGAGACAAAAACAGTGTCAGTAGCGGGGCCTCAGTCAGCCCACTACCCTATTCTAGCCCACTTTACCCTGATCCTCCCAGTGGCCGCCGGCACAGTGAGTGGCGGCATAGAGTGGCGCGGTTGTGGTCTTCCCCAATCTTTTCACCTTTTCCGACCAATCATCTTTCTCCCGCTCTCCTCTGATCTCTCTCCTGTGATAACGAAAAGCAGAGCAGCACACAAAGGCAGGCATCGTGGCAACAACCTCAAAGCAGACGCTGACCATAACCGTAGCAGACAACGCACGGAGCACCCACCGCAGAAGGCCACTGCATCACGTGCAGCAGCCAGTAGCGGCTGCACATTCCCCCACTCTCTCTCGAAGAGCACGCACTTGGCCCAATCGCAGCTTTGTATCCAAGTATGGGATACTCAAATGCCCCCACAAGCCCCCCAGTTATGTGCAAACCATGCTTCCACCACGCCACCGCCGCTCCAGCAGACGTTGGTGGAAAAAATAGCAGGAATTCACGAACAAAACAAAACGAAAAGGCGCCAGTCGGTTGAATGGCGCATGAATGGCGCTCGCTTGAATTTGATGCTGCTTCGGAGCGTGTTTGGGTGGCACAGCAGCTGCCGCTGCTTGTAATATATTTGATATGTAGTAGTTTTAGGACGAATTAGGCGCTAAAATTTACAGGAGAGGTAGTTTATGACACACACAGTGCAAATAAGTGGTTTTCCTAAAGCCACGTTTTTCACGATCTTTCTACTTTCAAAGGCCGTGTCCCCCCTTAAGTGTGTGCCACGTTTTGCTACGGCTGTTGGGAATCGCACCAGCGGATTGCGGCACACTCAAAGGCATAAAATTTGCTGTTCAAATTTTACGATGCCCACATTTTATGACACTTTTTCACCGTCCCGAGAACGTCGTATAATCGGGGTTTGACTATCGAAAATGGCTGCAAGAAGTCACTGGCCAAGATGATGAACCATCATAATTGGACACATGAGCGTGGCCTAAAGTGAGGGAGGCATTCAGAGCGGAAAGCTCGTCATATTTGACAATGGTTTTCTCGACAAGCAACAGATGATGAGATAAGAGTCATGATCAAATGCCATTCTGAGCTCTTACCAGACGACGACAGTGAGGAAGAAAATGAGCCACATCCAATTAGGCTGAATTTAGAGCAAGCGATTGATCATGTTGAAGTAGCCAAAAAACACTTTCAGCAGCAGCAAGATGACTGCAGTAGAACTTGGGACGACCTAGTTGCTGTTTACTGCAAGGCCTATTCGCCATGGATGCTAGATGAGGTCAAAGAAAGAAAACACAGAATGATTGCACAGGTGGTAGCTTTCAACTAATTCAAGACGTTCAGTGCGCCACGAGTCCCCAGTAGGCCACAGTATGTGCACCTTCTATGCAGCAGCGAAGATACAGCTTCACATCCATAAGTATGCCCAGGTTTCTACACTCGGGCAAGGGGTGGGGGTAAATGTTCACTGCAGTGTCCCCTCCTCCTCCTCCCAACCCTCTCCCATTGCAACCAGTTCAGTAAAAACACCTTGCAATGTAAAGATATGGGGCAGATTAGGCGGGCCCTCAGGTGGCTGGGGAGGGGGGCATCTGCCCCCCTTGCCCCCCACCCATGTGCGCTCCTCCTCTGTTTACATCTGTTGTGGCTGCAATAACTTCAACACACTTGAATGCAAAGCGTTAATTTTTGTTGCATGAGGTTATAAATAGCTAAAAAGATATTTCCCTAATCTTACACACTATGACCCACAAGGCAATCAATGAAAACGTTCTAATGCTGCATTCAGTGTGACCCACTGGTGACCCACAGGCAAAAGCTCCCAACCTTATGCTGCTATCTGAGGTTCAAAATCATAACCAATAATATTTTTACTGGATTGTATGGCACCAGGTGGCACCTATTTGCAAGGAACACAGCAGCATCTTTCTGAATTGCTGAAAAAATTTGTGCAATGAAATGTGTCTGGCACGTCCACACGCTTGAAGAAACATGCGAGTCAGTGCACAATGCTCGACGGCACTGCCATGGCAGCTATTAGCCATCAGTAGCAGCAGCAGCTGAAACAGCGATAGGACGTGAGCAAGAAAAGTGACCACTTTCTGTGTAGAATGCCCTGTAGAGCCACTGATGTGTTACTTGTGCTTGAATTCTAAACACAAATAAGCTGATAAGCAAGATAGCTGGCTATAAGGAGTGTAGACATTAACTCTTCCAGGGTTTCTGCTGTACTTGTACAGCAGCAGTTTTCCGTCCTGCCAGGTCTTTGCCATACGGGTATGGTTTCAACCCTCGGTTAGAAATTTTGTGCCATAATCAGAATGCCTGCTTACTGGGAGGTGCTGGCACCTCATAGGAACTAGGATGTGTTGTTTTTTTGTTGTGTGGCCTTCTTGCTGTGATAAACCGAACTAAATTCTATCTCCAGCGCATTGCGTGGTCAGCACCAAATGGTAGCAACACTCTTTCGCGGTTTTGGTTTCACCACGTGATCGCAATAGAGGTGCATGAAACTTCATTTTTTATCTTTATAGGCACACCCCTGCAGCGGCAACAGATGTTGATTTGCATCTTTATTGGCGCTACTCTTAGGTTGTTTGTCACCGGCACTCACAGGGCACTCATGCTCAGCATTTACCGAGTTTCCACAGAGTCCTTTAGATAGATCCATGGCACAGCGGTGTTACTAATTATCGCCAATTCTTTTGACACGCTCAGTGATGACTCTTCCAAGTTGAAATCTGAACTTCCAGACTTTGAAGGCACTGTGCATACACCTGGGTTTCAAGGAGTATCATGCAGTGAAATACTATTGAACACTTTGCAATTCTGAGTGAGGCTGACGCCAAAATACTGTTCCTGATTTTTAAAAAATTTATTCCCAGCTCTACACATGTTGTACATTCCAGATATGCAATACAGTAATTTTACCATCTGGGAAACTTCTTTTTCAAAAAATTCAAACCTCAAAGGGTTAAAATCAGTCCACGGGTTGTCTACAGCATAAGATTTGCAGGGCTTACAATAAATGCTGAGATGAACTTTGAGTGTGGACAGATGGCTTAGATGTATTTAATTGAATTCAAAGTCTAGGAGCAAAGTGCAGCTCCCTTTCCAAGACTTAATGCAATAGCCATAAACAAAACGTCACACCACAGAGAGCAAGAGGTGCAACGTTGAAAATGTTTACAGCAATAATGACAACATGCTTAAGAGGTTTCAGCAGCGAGTGGGAAGCAGACAACAGACTGGGTTGCTGTTGTCACTGTTTCAGTGGTCCATGCGATGTCAATGTTCAATACTTGTCTGTGTGATCGCTAACAAATTTCCCACTCTTTGGCTGGCATTTTTTAAATTGTGAACTGGACTATATAAGTTGCACAGTAGTCAATTGTTGGTGGCATAATGAGGCACATTCCGGCCATCATGTTTCCAAACAAGGTAGACTCATTAATTTAACATGACGAGATCCTAGAATTTATTACAAATTTTCAGTGAATTATCAAGTGCCAGCAAAAATTCGACTCATTGCAACATGCCAGGAAAGGCAGAGATGGCCTATTATCACGTGCACAGCTGCCACCACAGTGTTTTTTTCTTCCCTACTAGTGGTTTTAAATGCTTCCACAAGTGCTTGCAGGCGATCAGCTTTATTTATGTTTATGGAAAAATATATGAGCATGAAAGTTTTCAAGTCAATGTCACCAAATCATGAGCAAAAAGTTGCCAAAAGTCGCCACTTCCTCCAAGTTTTGTCAAGGTCACTACACTAGATACGTATGGCATGCCTGCAGATAACGGCTTCTTATTTTGTATAGCAGAATACAGGACCATGCAAAACCCCAAAAATTATACCCCAGAAGAGGAACTTGAGCAAGTTGGTGGTTACTATTCATCATGGGGAACAGTGGCGCTAACAAGACGACAACACAGGAAGACGCACACAACACACTTGCATTGTGTGTGCTTTTCCTCTGCACCTGTGCCTCTGTCGTCGCCATGTTAGCCCTGCTGTTCCTCAGCCTGAAATTATACTGGCAATTTTCAATGCCAGTCACATCGCCCGCTTAACAATGGGACTGCTGGTGCGCCTGCTGGTGCACTCGTGGACTGCTGGTTATGCCAATAACTGCAAGACAGGCTTGGTGGTGCAAAGGTCACAACCCTGTTTCGAGTGAGAAGCTAATAACACCCTTTCATCCTTGTCTGCTTGTTTCAAAGGGAAAAGTGGGTAAATCAATGGAGAGAAAGCATGACATGTGAAAAGCATGAAAGCGTTGTCTGTAGACATGTGCATCTTCCGTATATGAGTTCACCTTAAGGGTTTATTGAAGGCAGTGCGCCAATAGCGTTGCAAGAACCCATCATTATTCAGTCTTATACCTCTTCAGTACAGGAGAACTAAGATACTGGGCACCAATATGAATTTCTTAATGTTACTTATATCTACGTACGCCTGTCTGGTATGTCAAAGGCCGGTAATTAGCAAACAGGTCGACAATGTAAAATGTCATAAGCAATTGTTTTAGTTCTATTGCCCATGAGTTACAGGATGAATGTGCTGAATAGCACTTCATGTGCACCTTCTGTGGGTCTAAAACCAAGAAAAATAGAGAGGATAATGTAGCCCACTTGTTGGGAAGACACTGAGCTTATAACGTATAGCTTAAACGAGGTCTTAGCTGAAAGGCACCAAAAATTTGCCATGTCACTATTCGTAAGGTCATCATGGGCCTAATTCGCCAATTTAGAGAAAAGTAGCCACCAGTGCCAATATTGACAACAGCCAATATTTCTGTTAAAATAAACAGAGATGATTTAACAAAATTAGGTGAAAGGTGCAGCTTAAATTAAGCAGCTTTTAAATGCACTGAAAACAAAGATGGCTGACCAAAAATTTAAAATCCGTTCAAATTTGCCACAAGTCTACTGCGGTTGGTCTTCTAGGAAAGACAACAGAATTATCACAGATTTTGACATCTACACCCTTTTCATCTCTACTATGAGCACGGTGTCAACTTCAGGACATGGCTACAAATGCCCCATGTGGAGGAACCCTTTTCTCCGATCTCACCATAGGAGAACAAGAGCATTGCTAGTTTGTTTTGCATTGTACTGAAGGAGCCACGGTCGACAGAAGAGAAAGAGGACGGCTGAGTGGGATGTGTTGTAACATTGAGTTCATTGAGGGGCTTTAGCATTGCACAATATGCAGTCTGCTGTGCCCTGGCAGATGAAGTAGCCAGGGCATTGCCAGTGTTGCACTGGACACAGACAGGCAACTGATGCAGGGGTTGGACAGGTAGGTTCTGTGGATCGATGCCACCTACCAGCAAATGAAGTTCATGCCCCAGAGACATTCTCAGTCATCTCTAGCTTGGCCTCTCCTCAGTCCAAATTCCCACATCACATTCACATTGCTCCTGGCTCACGCTAGCAATCCTGCCCCTTGCATCCACCACTTCTCGTGCGCATTCCTTAACTGTCATGGTTCCATATTTTGCATGACCTGTGCCATGGGTCATTGTTAGATAAGACTTTTTTGTTCTTGCTGGATGTGAGTTGACAAGAATATGAAGACACAGAAGCTGTACTAAACACATCGGACATTTTTCTTCTTTTCCACAAATCCTAAGGAGAAAGAAGTTCTTCAAGACTTTCGGAAGAATAGTATACATTCGAAGTAAATCACAACTAACGGCATATTTACTGCAAACCAGCTTTTTTTGCAAGTGCATTGCTACAACAATTAAGTTTCAAGTCGTGGACTTTTTATAGTTAATTCTACAAAATTATATAGACATTCTGTGATAATGGCTACCTACAAGCCTTCTGTGGAACCATTCCATATATTGGTGACCGAAATAAATAACAGCAGACCGGGTCTCGCTCACTCTTCAGGCATATGTGTGTGATGTTGCAAAACAAAAAATGTGGCTACCCAAAAGCAAGGTACTGTAATTCAGGTTCTTTTCATGCTTTAATAAGATTTGAGACCAAAGCTCCCTTGTTTTTGTTTTTGAGTGTGCCAGTTTTTGATATAGTGCATTCATCATGTTATGTTGGCAGGTAGTGGTTTGGCAAACATAACATGGGCATTGCCTTCTCAATCTGGGAAACACACAAGATTTTGATAACAAGCTGCTGTGGCAGAATGGGTGCAGTATCTTTGCTTATTACTCATTACCACAGGTCATCGCACCCGCGTTTCTTTTGGCTTTATACGTCACGTACAGCTGCTATGATGAAGGCTTTAACAGCCCATGATAAGTTCTTGCCACCAACCCAGGGGAGTGAATCTCTGTATACCTCCCATGGGACGCTTTAATGCAGATGCCGCTGACACCGCATCGATGCTAGCGCCCAAGTCCCCTTCAGTGAAGGCCCTCCAATCTGGGGGCGGTCATTATGGTGGCATGCATGCCTGTTTACGTAACCATGGCAACAGAGGGAGCAGCCGTGCGCACCCCCCTCCACCTTTATTTCGCCCCTCCCATGCTGCGTGCACTGTTTTTTTTTTTGTTATGACTGTAGGCAAAGGGTCTTTATTTACCTTTTTTCTTGCACGCATGCTTTGCACACTCACACGTGCATTGTTGACTCGGCCCACGCGTTTCATTGTATTCTATCGTTTATTCTACTGTATACTGTGAGTGCTTTACTGTCACCATTTGCGTTTATTTGTAGTTGGGGCATTTCATGCGTGTGTCATATCTCTTCATTTGTTGAGCTTTTATAACGGATGTACGGGCATGTCACGTGAATATCTTGTTTTCAGTTACATTAAAGTGAGGCCAAGGGTCTCTTGAATTCAAAGGTGAAAAAGAGTTAATTTAATTTTGTGTGTTCTTAGTTATGCTAGCACCCTTTTAAGATGGGCAGACACTCAGTGTATGCACGCGACAGTGATAGCATGCACAAGTACACGCAAAATTAAGTTCCCCTTGGAACACAGGAGACCCTTCACCTTATTTTTTTTTGTCAATGGAAACCAAGACATTCATATACAGGCTCAGAAAATGAAGAGAAATGAAGGATGCTTGAAATGCTCATTACTACAAGGCCACGCAAATGGTGCTGTGTACAGCACCTAAAGCACAGTGACGTAAACAATAGAACACAATGAAACCCGTCAGCAGTGTCATGCTCCAACTGCAGGCTCACCCATTGCCGTAAAGAGCTCCCAAAGAACCTTGCAGGGTTTTGTAAAGCATTTGTGCATCATAGCACGATTCACGAATGGTACGAGTCATGAACGGTACACGCGCATAAGCACACAGCGAGCGGTGGCCACAAAACCGCCCACTCAAACAGACTTCACCAATACTCGCAAAAGTTCAAACTAATCTCAACTGACTTTGGTGGCGGGCGCCAATGGGTTCCGGGAGAAGGGCTGAGCGGAGTTGCGAGGAAGGAGCCAGAGCAGCGAGAGGGAAGGGAGCTAACACTCCCCCAGAGCTCAGGTGGTGCAAGTGGATATCCCGGCTTCACCGAGGCACCCGACTTTCAGGGTCCGGACCAATCCTCTGGTTAAAAAAAATAACAAAAACGTTACTAAAGTTACTTTTCCTCACAATGCTCCGTTATTATACCATTCCTGCACCATCTCCATGTAATAAAATCCTTCAGCAACAATACGTTGCAGGAAGGGTCAAGTTTCAAATTAACAAAGTTTCTATATAAAAAGTGAAGCCCCTATTTTAGCGACATCATTACACCGAGGCTTAACTGCACATAGTCATGTACACAACTTCAGTAAATGCTGAGTAAATCAGTCACTTAGAAAACAATGGGGAGTCCCTGCAATAAAAATGCAATGTACTTCCAAGCTTTCAAAAAGTACATGCGCAGTGGCCTGTGATGACAACTATGCAAGCAAAGATTACCCGAAGTGCACCATAAGCCCTCTTACTCTCAGCATAGTTACCACTTAAGCAGAGTAACAGATGTGGTGTCAGCAAGAATGAATAATGGACAGAGCACATGGAGAACACTAACTCTTGCAAATGAACTCTGTTAATTTACAGAGCGAATATGAGCCGAGCCATCACTTTCACCGTTGCCAGCGCAAGCAAGCCGTCTTGTTAGAGGGATTATAAAAAATTTTCTGAAGATTTTGTGCTAAGTGCATATTTGGGAAACTGACACTCCAATCAACAATACGCATTGTTTCAGTGCATCATTTGGGTTAATTTAGAGCGATAAAAAATGCGGTTTCGGTTTCACTGTGCATGTTTCTCCTCAACTTTGCAGTTGACATCACCTTAGTCGCCACCATGACTCCGAGATTGGCGCACCCTCGGAGGCCACGAAAAAACAAACCGTGCTGCAGCCTTGCTTTCAAATGGCAGCACTGCACTTTTTCTAAAGTATTTTCTTAGTTTCTAGCTTTCAAGTAAATTGATTCTTTCAGAGCAAACACAAGTTCACTATAACTTTATACTTAAAGGGACCAACAACTGGTCAGAACATGTGAACCAACCTTCATGCACCTCAAATAAAATTATAATGATGTAATCGAGCGCCCTTTAGCGATTTGAAAAGGATTCGTAAACTGAGCTTAAAAACTGCAGCAACTGAAACGTGGCGTAGCGTGGTGGAGACGCCTTGGTGCTGCTATATGGAGTCTGATTTGCCGTATGTCAGCTGCTGATGTTCATACGACCGTAACTCGGCCCTAAAGTTGCAGTCAGCACATAAAAACGCATCTCCGGCCTACTATTTGCTTTCTACGCAGTAAAGGGAGTCGATGCCGAGAAGCGGCGCCGCCTTCGTGGCATCTGAAAACCTGTTTTAACCTTGGCACATGCATTTAGCAGCCCTCAGGTGTAGCGCGCATGTGCTCTGTGGAGGCAAAGCCTGGTGCGAACAGGCCCGATGGCTGTCAGCCACTGTATGCAATATCTATTGCAAGTAAGACTTCATGGACAAAAAAGTCCCATAATAAATGTTTCACGACGTTTTCCCCATTGTCATTGCGTGACTGGACACTTTGACCAGTAAGCTTTCCATTTTAATAAAGAAAACGGGTACCTTGAAAATTGGTTGTCAGTCCCTTGAAAGGTATCTCACCAAAACGTCACTGAATAGTACCATGCCGGCCCATAGTGTCACATAGTCATTTCAGAAGCGCAAGAACGTTGGGGTCTCAAATGGGCGTTACTAAATGTACACTGAATATTTTGCCGAAATATTTTGAAATTGGCTTGTCGACGCATATTGATGCAGTAAAAATTACAACCAGACATTTTCATATTCTTTTCACGGCCCCTTTAAGTTCAAGAAACTGAGGCAATGCCCTAGCACACAACGCAAAATTGCTGTTTCGGAGAAAGCACAAGCTTTTATTCTCCGTAGAGCAGTCCACCAAGCAAATTGCATTTACTTTAAAACAAATGGTATATAAGCCTTTTGCAACTGTCTGTAGCCTTTTTAGTGGTCATCTTATTTGTAGGGGGCCTAGATAGAAATAAGGGTTGACCAGAACATCACAATGTGGTAACCTCCTTAGAGACTCCTCGCTGTTCTTTGTTACTTTCCTTTCCGGGTAGGGCTCATATTTGGGAGGGTGGTAGAATGGAAAAGGGACAGAGAGACCTTGGAGGAAATGTTGGTTTCTATTTTTTGAAAGTGGGGCAGCCTTTTGCAGTGAGGAACAGCAAGTGTGCAGTCGCTAGAGTTTGTTTTCAATGATTTCAAATTCCATTAGCTCTTGGCACCAACGCAGGGCGTACTCAACAGCCAGACATTTGATTTGAGCCATGATTTCCAATGTCTGTCAGTTTGATATCATCACGGCTGCAGAATTCAACGCCTGAAGAATCGAGCTCCATTAAATTCTGTAGCATGCAGTCTTCAACTTCTTCAATTAATATTTCCCCATGCAAGCAGTACAAGATATGCAGCACCCACCAAAGTTTGTATCAAAGTAGACTAATAACCGTGTTGCCAAAGTTTGCACAGGGGAACTGAACCAAGTAATCTTCAATTGCACTGTGATTCTGTCATAAGTCTTAGCAAATTAAGAATTTCAGTGGACACAGTAAGCACAATGCACAAATTGCACTGCTTCACTAGTATCATGAAGCATGGGCACGAGAAAATACTGCTAAAGGTCCACTACAGGAGGATCAATAAGAGAGTAAAAATCTGTAAGTAAACTAAAAAAATCCGCCCACAATAGCACAGTTGCCCACAACCTCTTGATCCTGTGCTGCTTCATACTGCATTTCATTACAACTGAAGCCCAACCTGCAAAAATGTGCAGTTGGCTTTTCAAGTGCAGTCACTGACTTCGTACGGTAGGGATAGGAATATTTTTAGTGCTGTATGGTTTTCGAGGTCTTAAAATTGCTATCATATGAAAGTTCCCCAGAAGAAAGAGAAATAATGGAAAGAAATATTGACTTGCATGTTAGAGGTAGCCAGTGCAGTCGCACGTACTGAAACACCATTTTTCTGTAAGATATCGCTTGCCACCTGGTGACGAAACAAGTGCCCTACTCAAGTGGATATATTCTCGGGCATGTAGACATCGTTAGTGTGAGAAGGCCTAGAAACCAAAACGAAGGCACGTGCCTTACAGCGAGCGTACTTGATTACCTGCACATTTGAGTGGCCTATAAGGGTTATAAAGTATGTGCTCGGTTTCTTGCTGCTATTTTTATTGGTTGCTTTTAATGTGAATATATGTGATTGGAAGCTCGCTTGGAGGCTAGAAGATTAAAGCAAATAAGTTTAAAAGCGCTCAGAAAGCTGATATACAGTGCACCTGCAAGTGAGCGATGCAACAATAGTGTTGTTCATCCTACAAGTGTCACATTTTGCTCTCTACTCTTTTCCTCCCACAAAAGAACGCTGCAAAGAGACAATTTAGGACGACCTTGTCGAGCGTTGTTTTTCTTATCTCCTCAAGAACCACTCAGTACTCTCCCTACTACTATTTAAGCGAGTGTCCTTCATTCACTAAAGATAATACGGTGGGGGCCTGGTGGCAGCGGGAACAACTTTTCATCCTTTGGCACAAATCTGCTGCATACACTAATCCTCCAAGCAGACCGCCTGCACACACCAACAGGAGAAATCGTGCTAGAGTAAATTAGCATAGCAGAGATGAACATCCATACGCAGAAACTTCAAAACGTGATGGCCTTATTTTTTTCCAAGATGTTCTTGCACACTGTTCATGTGTTGATGCATAGGTATTTTTGAGAGACATTAAACATGTGAGAGACAGGTAGCGATGTCTGCGGCTGAAGAAATAAGATGAGCAAAATGCAACAGCATTGCTCAGAAATGTCCTTTTGATATCTAGCGTGCATTTATAATTGCAAAGGTAAATCAGATGGGAAAATGTATTGTTACACAAGCTTATCTTACCCCGTATGCAGGTGGCCATGTTGGAATAATGCACGAAGTCAGTTTCAAGCTAGCCCCTGACCAGACTTGAAATGAGAGGGGACTCTGGTTCGTTCAAGTCTACCACAAGTCACCCCCAAGTCAAGTAAGACATATGGCATGTGGCGGAGCAGTCTTGAGACTGGCGCAAGTCAAGTTCGAGCCAAGTTATTTCCCTACATATGGGGATTAGACATTTTATGTTCAAACCTCCTCGACAACCTAGAATATCCTTGAACGCTTACCTCCAATCTGAAGTACATGTAGCAAAAGAAGAAATTTCGGCTTACTATTGCCTTTCCGAAGCAGTAGACCTGTAGCAGCTGCCTTGCGGGTGCATATTAAAGGCACAAAACTTTGTTATTGCATTCGCATTGACTTTTAGGAGCACAGCAAGCTCTGTGGACCTTTTGCCATGGGATGTCGCAGGAAACTGGTGGATTTTCTCGCCCAAAAGCACTGTCAACAACTACCTGTCAGCGACACGTGATGCTAGTGCTAGCAGGCAATTAATCACTGCGTCCTGGAGAACATGGCGGATGCGCCCAGTGTTGTCAGTGCACAATGCAATCGCCCTGATAAAACCAGGTAAATATGTGTGCAAATCTTCACCGATTGCATGCCAGGAATCACCCACGCTAGCAGCTGCCGAATGCTCATGTGTACGCCTACTCACCGCTGAAACCATGGCCGACGCCGCTTTGCTATCCAGATCAGGCTCAGTGTATGTATTCTTAACACAAATGCTGTCAGCACAATGACACAGAATTTTGGTTTGTCCATAGATATATTTTTAAAAATTTTTCAGATACCTGATTACCAAGCCGTTCACAGCAGTAGTAAAACTGGTAGCGACATCTTGAGGGTTTTTCTCAAAATGCAATATATTTGAATTTCTTTTCAGTCATGTTGCTATTCCCGTAGAGCAAAAAGGATGAAATTACAGAGAACCTATAGGCGCCGTAAGATACATTCATTCTTCGTACTGATACGAGGTCAGTGTCTCGTCACTAAAGGCAGCATCTTCTCTGGACACACTAGAACATTGTCGTCGCAATTATCGCAAGTTTATCATTATTTCACAAATTCTATCACAGCTCGCTTCATCAAGCGCCTTACATCCTCCCACCTTTACGGATTTCACTGTGCACAGGTCATCCTTTAAACGTCACTCGCCCAGTCATGGGCACGTTATCAGTAAAAAGTAACAGTGTTACAGTTACAGTTACCTAAGCCATTAAAGTAACTATGTTACAGTTCCAGTTACTCACCTTCCAAAAGTAACTTGTTACAGTTACAGTTACTGCTAAAAAGTAACATCGTTACTTTTCCATTACTGTACAAGATTAATATACCGCAAACAAAATTATGCAGTTCTTTCAACGGCAATGTATAAAGGCGTGCGGTTAGTTCAGGTTGTTCGTAGCAAAGCGCCAGATAAAAGGAATGGAATGGGGCTCACTCGAAAGCCCAACACCAGCAATCGTTGCGTACGCCTAATTTTTTTCAACAGCTTTTTTATTGATTGTCGGGAATTTATTTACAAAAAAAATGGCATATCCCACGTGCAGTGGGAATCAAGGAAATGCGAAGCATGCATCAGGAACGTAAGACAGAACTGCACTGTTGTCTCGCTACACCGATCTTGGTACATATAAAGTTAACGAAACGGCCGCAAGAGCACCAAGACTGTGTGATGTAAACCATGCCGCTTATGACACGCATGCCATGATTCTAATGTTATGGCCTGCCATTTACGTTCGTCATGCAGTCATGCAACGTGCCATAGCAATTTTGTGTACATCCCATTAACGAAACGCGTGGCATGTAAATCATGCCGCTCATAACATGCATGACAGGATTTTCATGCTTTTAGAAAGTTTCACCCATGGTCGTCATACATTGTTGTCTCGCCATACCAGTTTTGGTATACATATTAACGAAACAGCCGCAAGAGTACCAAGACCATGGCACGTTAATTATGCCGCTTATGATATGCATATAATGATTTTTGTGTTACGATCTGTCATTTATGTTCGTCATGCAGTCATGTTGTGCCATACCAATTTTAGCGTACATCCCATTAACGAAAAGGACAGGATAGCACCAAGACCGTGGCACGTATATCATGCTGCTCGTGGAATGCATGTCATGATTTTCATGTTATGACCTATCGTTTATGTTCGTCATGCAGTAATGTTGTTGCATACTAAATTTCGTATACATCCCCATTAACGAAAAGTCGCCGAAGTTTGCTAAAAAATGCTTCGCATTTAATGCGTTGAGACAGCCTGGTGCCACGAAGCACTGCTGCACACTCGTACGTAAATGGAAGCTCATCCTAAGACGTGACAAAGAGGATAGCCCCTTCGAGCTATTGCTGCTGGCGCTTTGGGAAGTGCTTTTTGGAAGTACCGCCGCTTTGAGAACTGGACGTGTGCTAGGCATTGAAAAGAGTCTGTTTCTAGGGGTTTCCCGCGGGCTTTCATGAAGGAATGGCTGACCACGCAAAAAAATAAAAAATTAAGGATGCTGCACTGGCCTCTGAACAATAGTAACTTACGTCACATAGGCCGACCATACTGTGGTGTTGCGCACCTTTATATGCGTTGAGGGCGGGGATAAGAAGCCCTCCCCGCCTTTTTTGTCACCGACCGGCAGTGCTTTGCTTGCCTTCGTAGAAAAAAAGCCTTCATTTCCGCCCTGGAAACACGTCAGCACATCTAAAAAAAGCCAAGAGATGCCCGTGTCTTGCACAGCATCGCGAGACAAACGATACATCATAAAAACATTCCACTAGTAAGATACAAATACATTTTGCAAATTTACCTAGATACAGAGGTACACATAGTCATAAATATTTCAGAGAAACTTCGCGATAGTTTTGTATCGCAATACTGCCGAGCCCTGCTTTTAAGAAGTTTTGCTGCTAGATATTTTTTTAAAGGAAGTAACTGTAACGGTATTTACAGTTACAGTTACCGTGTAAAAAGTAACAGTGTTGCAGTTACAAGTTCCTCTAAATTAAAAGTAGCTAGTTACAGTTATAAGTTACTGAAAAAGTAACTAGTTACCAGTAATGCATTACTAGTAACTAGTTACTGCCCAAGACAGCACTCGCCCAAGTGCACGCACTGTGGCCTTCTCATCATCATTCTTCCCTCGCACAGCTGAAGACTGGAACGGCTTTCCAAATCACGTCACCGATATCACCGCCTCTCCTGCCTTTATTGAAGAACTAACAAAATTATTTTGTGGGCAAATGTAGTTATTTGTATGACCATTTATTAATGTGATAGTGTTAGAGAGCTCGTTCCGCAGAAAATACCGCTGTCGGTGTCGGCATCTCCATGCGTCTCTTGTAAGCGGAAAATCGGCCGTGAGCGAAAAATAACAGCTCCAAAAATGGACAACTAGGTCCATCTAGTGGAAGACATATCAAGCAATGTCTCTTTTGACGCGATAGCATTAGAGAGCTCGTTACGCAGAAATACCGCCGTCGGTGTCGGTGTCTCCACGCATCTCTTGTGAGCGAAAAATCGGCCGTGAGCGAAAAATAACAGCTCCAAAAATGGACAACTATGTCCATCTAGCGGAAGACATATCAAGCAATGTCTCGACTACCATGGCTTCCGAGACGAGCACGCCCGTCATCTCGGAGGCCATACAAGCAGAGACTATATGCGGTCTCGTCGGATGCTCTGCATCCACTTTTTTAGCATTTGATTCTCACGACACCATTAAAGAAGTGAAGTACTGCAATTGCCATTTCACCGACCATAAGGCGATGCTTGTTGCGGTTGGCCGGAAGAGATCTCGAGAAGAACAAATCGAACAGTTGCCAAATAGTTAACGCACGAAGGAAGACAGAATGTGACCATTTACGAATAAAAGTGTCACGCCCACGCACAGTTCATAATAAAGGACCATGTGACTACATCACTGTACAAAATTTTCATGAAGTTGATATAAAAGTGTTGTTAAATAGATCAAAAACCTCTACCATTACTATAGATACGTCACGCGCACGCGTGTGTGTGTGTCTGTGTCTGTGCGTGTGCAACAACACACATTAATAAGTATACACTGAGTGGTTGAAGTGCACATTAGGGGCCGGATTTCGCTATCGAGTTCAACTCTTAAAGGCGAAGCTTAAGGGTCCCCCAATTTTTATTTGTATAACGACCCCTTATGTAATACCCCTCTGGGGTCTTTAAGGTAAATATATGAAATAAATTATATGAATTCGAACTTCAATAATTCGAATGCATGTATAACTGGAGCTGTGCGATTTTGGTCCTGCCAATCTTCATATAAATCTATGTATAACAAAGCCCATTAATTCAAACCTGAGTAGGTTTCGATACAGTTAATTTGGACTATATGTGCCAGTGTGTTGCCCTCTTCATTTTATGCATGAAGGAAAAAAACTTAAGAGTTAGTGTCACGTGAATCTGCTAGCCTCGGCAAGCCAACTTCCTCTGTCACCTGTGCACGGTGCCTCTCGGGTAGGATTAGGCCCTTCATAGTTGCTGGACTGCTCAAGGTTGTTTGGAAGCAGTAGTCTTTAGTGGCATTTGACCGTGCATTATTCTATCACCGGCCTACCACGTGACTGGGACTATTTCCCAAGATTCTCTCCTTTAAATTTTTTATGACTAAGCTTCAAGACTGTCACGAGATGCCCTCTCTTAGTCTTTTTTCCTTTCTTCGTGATTTTATGTGACCTCCGAGATTTGGTTCTTTAAAAGCTAATCTCTGTACAGCTGTTCCTGATCACAGATGATGTGAGCAGCACAAAAGCACAGTGAATCAGGTGCGTCGTAGCTTTGGCCATGCTCCAGGATCGACGATTAAAAGTCTTCACCAACATAATTAGTTTCTGCCTCAATTGCGCCTCGTAGGCCTCGTACACGAGCATCAGAAACACTTTCCACAGCCATCCTTTGTGGTGGTGCTACTCATTATGCCGCGGCAAAAGTTTGCTGCGATGGACTTTGGCAACTTAAAGGGGCCATTAAAAGAATATGGAGATGCCTGGTTGTAATTTTCACTGCTTCGATATGCATCTGACAAACCGATTACGAAATATTTTGGCAAAATATTCAGTGCACATTTATTAGCACCCGTTTGAAACGCCAACATTGTTGCTGTCCCGAAACGACTATGCGACACTACTGGCCAGCATGGTACTATTCGGTGACGTTTCGGCAAGATATTTTTAAGCCTAAAGGTATAGAGAACTCGCATTTGCTCTAAAAGAATAGATTTACTTGAAAGCTAGAAACAAAGAAAATACTTAAAACCGTGCGGTGCCGCCATTCGGAAGCAAGGCTGCAGCACGGTTTCTTTTCCCATGGCCTCTGAGGGTCACCAATCTCGGAGGTCTGGTGGCGACTAACATGACGTCAACTGCCGAGTGGAGGGGAAACGCGCAGTGAAACCGAAACTGCGTTTTTATTGCTGTAAATCATCCCACACGACTCAACAGAACAATGCATATTGTTGATTGGGGGGTCAGGATCCCGAATACGCACTTAGTACAATCTTTGGAAAATGTTTAACGACCTCTTTAAGGTGGTGGTTCCACTCTGGTAGCGCACTCTCTGCATTTTACTCAATTTTTTGCTAATACGCTGTGCTTTCTATTTTCACTGTACAGATGTGAACTATACAGTGTAAGAAAGCTTAGTTTCTATGCTTTCTAAACATACCAAGTATTACTGCCTAGACTAAAGCATTAACTAATGACAGTGGAAACAGTGGGAACAAAAAACTGCTTTTGCTGTACAACCTTCTGTATTACTCAGTTTCCAGCAAACTGCTCAGCATAAGAACATAAATTATGCTGTACCTTTAAATTAAATGCCATACAAGAATTCTATGAAGAGATATTGCATGTAATGCAATCAGGAATTTATACAGGCTCCAATGAAAATTAACAAAACAAATAAAAGTTTATGAATGAATAGCCTTTGTTTATTTCAACACAGCTAGGACAACAGCGTTTGGTAGTTTCATAAGCTGTAGTTTAATAATAATTTCTGTAAAGTTGTGTTGTGCTCTGATAAACACTTCACAAGTTATTAGTACTCCAATTTCAAGATTCCCAGCTCTATTTAGTCGCGCATTACTGAACAAGTGACAAAACTATTTAGCTTTTGAAGTTCTGAAATTTTCACTATCAAGCAGGAGGCCCTTCTCTCAAATCCTAGGAAGAGAAAATCCTTTTATACCTATTAGGGCATTTAAACAGATGTAATGAGATTAGTCAATTTTTCTGCTGGCGTGGTCGGTGCAACTTCGCATTCCTTGTCATGCACATGTGAATGCACGACAAATACTGCACATTAGTAGTGTAGTGGGGAGGAATGAACCCACAAAATATAGTGGGGTGCTGGCTAGCCAAGAGGTGCGAGCGCAGAGCGCGAGCTGTTGCTGCCGAGACTGACCGCTGCTACCGGACGCTGCTACTGGACGTGCTACTAACCGCTGCTACCGGATGCCAATAAAACCCAATCCAAAGTGGAGCCATGTGGTGTCTTGTGATGTCTAGTACTCACAACTTTTACCAAGCAGTGCTTCAAACTACACATTTTCCATAAAAAAATTAGATCTTGAAATTGTTTTTTAGCAGTGATGCCCTCTGTCAAAAAATATCAAGCTTTTGCCCATCAGTTCTAATGTTTTGTCAAATGTGACGCCACTAAATATTACAAAGCGGGTTCACCTTCCCTCCAGCAAGCCTCAGACCACTTTACCCCTTCTCGACCGGTTTCTGAAATTGCGCTCACGACGGCATTCCAGTATTTGGGGAACCGCTTCCAGCTCCTTTCCTCTGCTTCCCGCTGGGTACCACAAGGCACCGAGTGCCTCCCCTTCTTGAAAGCCAGACAGTGCCGCACACTCCGACCAAAGCTTCGTGCAGGGTGTATGGAAATGCTTTTTTTTTCATTTATTTGTGATATATATGTACAGAAGGTGGCAAGAAAAACAAAGTTATTCCTGGATGCTGCAGTAACTCTTTAGCTCAAGCAGATGACGTGAAATAAGGTGGAGGGGAAGGGAGGAGAGAGAGAGGTAAGGAGGGGAGCTGTTTACGCATGTACAAAATAGGACACAATATCTCAAACTCCTCTGTGGGCTGTGCTGCTGAGTGACTCGCATGGCGCCCTCAGTCGCATTCAGGGGAAGGACCGCGGCTTTCACCCAGTGCGTTGTGCCCGACAAAGAAATAGTGGACAACCCCGCAGCAAGTGCGCCCACCTACCATTACTGGTCGATGCCCATTAGCAATGAAGACATTCATCTCACCATTCCCACCACCTACAACAGCAGCACCCAGACCCATACACCGGACACGAGAGGAACCTATCCGGTGTCAAAGCGTGGAACATTTTGCACCAGCAATGGGCGGGGACTGCTGCGATTGCACATCCAGTGCATGTGGATGCAGGTGCGCTCACACAACCCTGTCAGCTTCAGGTTGGGACATGCCTTTGTATACTCCATGAAACCTGCCTGTCTGAGGTAGCCTTGGATACGGAGCGATCCCGATGTTATTTTACATGATGGTGGAATTTCAGCTTCTGGTTACTCTTCCATTTCCTCTATCCAAATCCTGCAAGACTGGGAGACTATGCTGTGTGACGTGAAGCCCAGATGGCCAGCGGAGCCTGGTCCGCCTGGCACACCACTGGCAGCATCTTTTGGGGCTATGTAAACTGATGGCCTCACGCTGTATTTATTCACCGACTCGAGCAAAAGTTCTCGCTCTCTCTGCTTGGCAGGTGTGCAGTGATGGGTGACCAACTTCCTCGAGGAGCACCCTTACAAACTGCAAGACTTTATGTCCCAACATGTACATAAGCTAATAGCACACCTACATCCTGGCCCATACCTCCCTATACTTTACTGTTCCCTCACATGCTGCTCAAAGCGTTCAGGAACTGTAGAAGCAATTATAAAGTGCACACAAAATGCCCTTGCCTTCTCCGCTTTCGCAGGCACGCACGACGATATCTGGAAACTTTTCTACATGTAAAGGCTGTTGTAATGGTTAGGCCAAAAGTTTCCACGAAGCACGGCAGCTGGATTGGTCAGGGGAAGTATAAAGCCTTTGTACGTTTCCATGGGAACCGTGCCACCTGGCGTAGCAATTATACGACTCCGCTTGACGAGCGAAATTACAGTAGTCCGATGCTCGGGAGTCTGTGCTAGTGAATGCGTGCAGCCATGTGTCAAACATGCGGTGGGGATGGCAACCATTGATAAATTCATCGTTCAGTGATGGAAGTGCAACAGCACGACAATCGGGAGCCGGTTTGAGGAATGTTTGACAAGCCTGAGCGAAACATGTAGTTCGATCCTCCGGCAGCGTTCCGGGGAGTCTTTGTAGTTACCCACTCAACGTGCTGCAGGGACAGCAACCCTAGATGCGACAAGGACTTACGGGATAAACTGGTTTGTGTGAGCATCGCGTCGCCCCGAGGCATTCTTTTGTATACGAGCACGTGCAAGAGAGGTGGAGGGATGAGGCCAAAGTTATTGTTGACGGGTCGACATCGTCGTGGATATTTGTTTCTGTATGTTCTGTAAGTTGCAGCGTTTTCGGCATTGACCCCTCTAGCCTCCTGCCAAGTGTAAACGGTATGAGAGAGGGGGAGGTAAGAGTGCCAAGTGTGAAAACGGTGGCGATTTGCCATCAGGGATTTTGGGCCTGAGCAACCAAAGGGTCAAAAGGTGGCCCCTCATCCCTGTTGAAGGTGGGATGTCGAGGGGTGGAAGGTTGAAGTTTGGTGTGGTTGGAGCATATTGTGCTAGAGAGGATAGAGGATATTTAGTGCCAGTCCAGGCGGTGATTCCAGTCTTAGGAGCAGTGCTATGCACTCCTCAGCTCTTTCAAATGAAAGCAATGGTCCCACCTAAGGCCTACCAACCCACTTACTGTCTGTAATTATGTATATACACCATATATATAAAGTCAAGATGTGTTTGTGAGAGAAAATGGCTGGTATCCATCTTTCAATGCAATGAGAGACAGCCAGTAGAGAAAGGACTTCCACCCAATCCTATTTCACAAAGAGTACAAGTTCACCTCCTTCATCAAAAATTACTCCAACATTTCTATAACTTAATGAGCAAACAGACAATGAAGTCTAGGAAATGAAGCCAATGAAGCGTGGGTTCGGTTCCTACTGAAGGCAGGTTTGTCTTTTCGTCCACTTTGATTCCTTTCTACTTTCTCCAAAACTAAAATACCACAAGTAACTTCCCCAATGCTTTCCTAGGCTTCATTGTCTGTTTGCTCATTAAGTTGTTTCTAACAAATAAAGACCGAGCCCTTGACCCTTCCCTTTCATTATTTCATAGCTTGGGCCTCGTTGCGGCAGACTTGGTGCCTTAGGTGCCTTAGGCAGACTTGGTGCCTTAAGTTCACGTTCTACGTGACGCCTCCTGGCAAGAAAGTCTGTTCTACACGCGCCGCCTTGGCCACGAGTGGCGCTGGCTAACACTCCCAGGATAATACGTACATAAATACGCAATAAAGTGGACGGGGGGACGACCGCCTTCGTAGCTCAGTTGGTAGAGCATCGGACGTGACATCCGAAGGTCGTGGGTTCAGTTCCACCCGAAGGCAGGTTTGTCTTTTCGTCCACTTTGATTCCTTTCTACTTTCTCCACAATTAAAATACCACAAGTAACTTCCCCTATGCTTTCCTAGGCTTCATTGTTTGTTTGCTCATTAAGTTGTTTCTAACAAATAAGGAACAAGCCCTTGACCCTTCCCTTTCGTTATTTCATAGCTTGGACCTCGTTGCGGCAGACTTGGTGCCTTAGGTAGCATACGAGGGCTTATTGGGCAGCAGCCATCTCATCTAAGTTCACGTTCTACGTGACGCCTCCTGGCAAGAAAGTGTGTTCTACACGCGCCGCCTTGGCCACGAGTGGCGCTGCCTAATACTGCCAGGATAATACGTACATAAATACACAATAAAGTGGATGGGGGGACGACCGCCTTCGTAGCTCAGTTGGTAGAGCATCGGACGCGACATCCAAAGGTCGTAGGTTCTGTTCCCACCGAAGGCAGGTTTGTCTTTTCGTCCACTTTGTTTCCTTTCTACTTTCTCCACAATAAAATACCACAAGTAACTTCCCCTATGCTTTCCTAAGCTTCATTGTCTGTTTGCTCATTAAGTTGTTTCTAACAAATAAGGAACAAGCCCTTGACCCTTCCCTTTCGTTATTCCAACATTTCTATATATTTCCACATCTGAAGATACACATACTATACTAGATCTCAACAGTAAACAAATATCACCGGTTGGAGGCTGCCAATCACTCCTGCCACCTAGGTGCATGTCTGCAGGCCTACAGCACCGTCGAACATAATAGCCTTGTTCTTTCAACCACACGTGACTACCAGAACTACCAGACACTTATACAGGCACAACTTCCTAGTTTCTGCAACCATGCATTCAACGCAGTCCTATGGGAGCACACTCAATTGGGACTGCTGGGAGAAAAAGAAAGCATACGGTACATCCTGAATGTAATACACAAGCTGGTTAGGTTGTTTGCCCACGAGCCCGGCATCACACTGATAAGACAGGGCCGGCATCAGCAAACATAAGAACATTCTAATCGGGCAGCTACCACGTACGTGAGGCCCATTGGAGGAAAAATTTAGGCGAGGACTACAGATAGATGTAGTGCGAACTAAGAACTGTACTGTTGGGTTTTTTTGTAGATTAGTTTACTGTGTACAATGTTGTTTCTTAGTGCTGAGTTTTTGTTTTTTATTAATGGGTTGTAATTAAACACTGTTTGCTGTGCCTCCCAGCATTCTCCCAATCTCTCACCAAAATAACTTTGACTGTATGGCAAAATTATTTATTGTGCACCAAACCTCAACACAGGTCACATTCCATGCTATGTAATGTGGCTGTTGCAAGATCAAACAAGTGAACTTCACATTCGCTGCTGCAATACAGCCCCAAGAGTGACAGGTATTGAAGTTAATACAGCAGTAGTGTTAACCCCTAATCACGTTGACTATGTCTATTTTTGGCTTTGAAAGCACTAAAGCCATGCTACAAAAGTTCGAACCAGAAGAAAAGTTGCATTATAGCTGACCCTGTGTATGCCCTGGCTCGGTTATTTAAGACTGGACATTGCGCCACCTTGTTCTGTGCCTTTTGCAGTGCTGAACACTGCAACACTGAACATTTCATTTGCATATGTCTGCATCTTAACATCAAAAGAAAAATGATAATCTGCAGCCTGCAAAAAGGGGGTCCTTAGTCAAAGGACCTTAGCCACGGGTCCTTAGCCAAAGGAGTGAAGACATTGTTTTTCCCAGAAGGCCTGCAATGATAGCAAAGGAAGCACGACTGCTGATCGCCTTCCTGCAGAACATGGGGCTCCTCAAGGTGTGGTGACGTAACTTTGATCAACTTGCAAGACACCCAAGCACAACCATTGTTGGCTGCTTATGACAGACTAAACCTACATGTGACAACACCACCACTATTACCTCGACCAAGAAGAGAAGGCTGTACTGTACTATATCTCCTGAAATAACAATTTTTACCTATACAGTATGAAAATGACTACGTCAAGAGAAAAAATAGAATTCGTAGAATTATCAAAGCTCATTAGTAAAGCCAGGAAAAGAGATGGAATGAACTTTAATGCGAGAGAAATAGAGAAAGCAGTAGAAAAGGTACCAGCATTAAAACGGTCAAAAAGTAATTCCAATTAGGAGAAAACAAAATACATGCGCTAAAAGATAAACAAGGTAACATGATCACCAAGTTCAAAGAAATAGTAAAGGTAGCATATTAAAGGTAGGCGCGGTGGACCGAGAGCGAGTATGTGGTCTAACAAGCCATTCTTCTGTCTTGTTCAGGTTGGTGATTACTTCAGCTCAATTAAGAGTGATCATCGTAGTCTTTTGGTCCTACTGTGCCCACAATGCTTAGTTAGCTGTGCAAATGATGTCTTCTGTATGTGCTTGCTTTTAATTTGTGGTGACGTGGAATCAAACCCCGGTCCTAGCACTCAGGCCTTGCTAAGTGAATTGTTGTCTGGTCAAAATAAATTAGCTGATGAGGTGGCAGCTATTAGAGGTCAGCAGAATAATATGGAAAAGCTCATGGCTGACTGGGTTGCTCGTTTTTTGGAACTAGAAAAGCGAGTGGCACGTGTTAGTATTCTAGAAAATACTGTCAAGTCCTTCGAGGTGAAGATGGCATATTTGGAAAACAAAAGTAGGCGTTCAAATCTGGTGGTTTTTGGCATCCAGGAAGAAGCACAAGAGACTGATTCTATATTGAAATCTAAGATCTTAGACGATGTGTTTTCGAAGAAACTTGACGTTTAATGTAAGTCAATCGGCAGGATTCACCGGCTTGGTAAACCGGGTAAAAAACGTCCTGTAATCAATCTTCAAGACTACGACGTTACTTTCAAGATTACAACGAAAAAAAAAAACAAATTCTAAAGAATGCCTACAAACTCAAAGGGACTGCCATATCTTTGCAGAATGATTACTTGCACACCACATTAAGGAAGTGGAAGTGCAGCGTTGTCGATAAACTGCTATAACCCGCACGTTTCCTTATCACTTGTTAGCAAGCCCCGATGTACTCATCCACAAAGCTTGTCGGGACTCACGTGGTTTTCAGTCTATAAAAAGGCCAAGTGCCAAGCAATAAAATGTTCAGTTCGTGTTGCTACTACGTTGCGTCACTTCAGTGGCAACGAGGATGGGATCGAGGCCGCCGGAGTTTGACGAGACAGCGAGCAGCTGGGATGCCTACCGGGTGCGTCTCGAGGCCTACTTTGACGGCAACGATATCACGGACTCCTCAAAGCGTCGGGCACTCTTGGTAGCATCACTCAGCGACAGCATGGTTCGAGTCATTCAGGGACGATGCCCGTCGACGCCCGTGAACAGCCTAACGTATGAAGACGTCGCAAAGGTGTTGGGAGAACACTACAGCCCGCAGGTGAACGAGACTGCGGCAAGTCCTGCATTTTTTGTGCGGAGGCAAGGAGACAATAAGACGGTCAAAGATTTTGTCGCGGACTTGCGACGTCTTGCAAAAGACTGCAACTTCGGCAACTTTCTGGGCAGAATGTTACGTGACCGGATAGCGTGCGGCATACGAGATGACAAGGCCAGGCGGTTCCTGCTGACCCAAAGAAAGCTGACTGTGCAGGAAGCTGAGGAATTCACCATGTCGTCAGAAACAGCTGACCATAATGTCCGGTCCATGAAAAATGCAGATGGTGAGAATGATGCGGGTAACGTGCACCTGGTTCAAAGGCGGCGTAGCGGCGGACAAAGAAGAGGCAGCGGGTACGACACAGGAGCACTGAGTCAATCGCGCTGGAGATGCGGCTCCAACCACTCGGAACACGAATGTCAGCATGTCGGGAAGGTGTGCCGCAATTGCGGCACTGAAGGACACTTGGCTAGGATGTGCCAGCGCAGGCGCAGAGGCCGGCAGGGATCGTACGCACTCAGAGAGCTGTCGGATGGAGAGGACAGTAACGAGGAAATGCTTTTCGCCCTATCCGCCCAGAACAACGTTGACCAGACAAGAACGCGGCCGATCGAATGGAGCCTTGTCTGGGGCGGCAGAACACTGTGGATGCTGATCGACACGGGTTCATCAGTTAGCGTGATTCCAGAAAACATCTTCAGGAAAAACCGTAAGTGGTGGCCCAGACTAGAAAAAATGCCACTTCGGCTATCTTGCTTCCTCGGTCCTCTTCCAGTGGTCGGAAGAGTCGTCATGAGCGTCGAACATGACAAGACGCGAGTGAATAGTTAGCGCTCGTGGTAGTGGATTGTGACGGACCACTACTGTGCGGCCAAAACACTATTCAAGCTTTCCGTGAAGCTGGCGTGTCACTTTTAGAAGAGAGGACTCTTCCTAGTGTCTATGCACTGCAGGCTGAAGTTTACTTAAAAGGGCTGCCGGAAGAGTTCTCCGACTTATTTCAAGATCGGCTTGGCTGTTGCAAAGGTCCGCCCGTCAAGCTGTACAAGAAAGAAGGGGCCGTGCCACGGTTCTTGAAGGCCCGCCCGGTGCCCTTCGCGCTTCGCAAAGCAGTCTCAGCAGAAATCGACCACCTCGTGCAGCAAGGCGTCCTATCTCCGGTGAGCGTTTCCGAATGGGCTGCTCCTGTCGTACCAGTGGTGAAGAAAAATGGAGACATCAGATTGTGCGGTGATTTTAAGCTCACCGTGAATCCGGCCACTCACCTGGAACAGTGCCCTTTGCCTAAGGTGGATGATATTTTTGCCACACTTTACGGGGGAGAAGTATTCACAACACTGAATTTGAGAAATGCCTATAACCAGCTCCCACTTGATGAAGAGGCGAAGACGATGACTGTCATCAATACGCACCAGGGCTTGTACTCATACAACCGGCTAGCCTTCGGCATCTCGTCGGCTCCCGCACTGCTCCAGCAGCATACTGAGTCGTTATTACGGGACTTGCCAAGAGTACGTGTATACCTAGACGACATCATAATCGCCAAGAAAGAACAGGACACGTCCACACTTCGACAAGTTTTCGAGAGACTTCGTGACAGTGGCCTCCAACTGAACAAGGCCAAATGCCGGTTCCGTGAAAAAGAAGTGCAGTTTCTGGGGCATAAGATTGATGCGACCGGCCTTCACCCACTGCACGACAACCTCGAAGCCGTAACAGCTGCCCCAAGGCCAGAATCGGTAAGCCAACTCAAGTCCTTTCTGGGGCTCATAACCTATTACTCGAAATTATTGCCGAATTTGGCCACGATCTTGGCTCCGCTCTATCGCTTACTGGTCAAGGGAGAATGCTGGCACTGGAAAAAAGAGCATCAAAGAGCTTTCGAGGAAGCGAAGCGCGCCTCGTTAAGGGCGAATTTTCTGGTTCACTACAATCCGCAGAAAGAGTTGCGGCTGGAGTGTGATGCTTCATCAGATGGTTTAGGGGCAGTATTATCGCATCGCATTGATGGCGTAGATCACCCGATAGCATTTCGTTCGAGAACGCTGACGTCAGCAGAACGCAATTATTCCCAAATAGAGAAAGAAGCGCTGGCCTTGGTGTTGGGAATCTGCAAATTCCGCGATTTCTTGCTCGGAAACCGTTTCACGCTGGTGACAGATCATAAGCCACTCACCGGGCTTTTCCACCCCAACAAGCCCATCCCGCAGATGGTGGCAGCTCGAATTCAGCGTTAGGGCGCTCCTTCTATCAGCTTACCAGTACAATCTAGAATACCGCAAGGAACACACAACGGTAACGCAAATGCCCTCAGTCGCTTGCCTTTGCCAGGGGACCATGAACGTGGAAGTCAAGAAGTGACCGAATATGTACTGTATACGCAGGGTTTGGATGCAAGTGCACATCCATCTAACCAAATGATTGCTTTGACCCAGGAGGACAGCACACTTTGGCAAATCCGGGAGTGGATCGAGCAGGGCTGGCCATCACATCTTACAGGGCAGCAGCAACATCTGCAATCGTACTTCACCCGCCAGCATGAACTCGTCGTGAGCCATAGCCTCAGTTTACTGGGGTCATCGTGTGGTCGTGCCAGAGGCAGCCCGGCAGTGCCTACTCAACGAGCTGCACGACACGCACCCAGGTGTTGGGGCCATGAAGAGGCTCGCTCGTACGCTGTTCTGGTACCCTGGATTAGACAAAGATATTGAAAGGTTGGTGCAAAACTGTCCTCAGTGTGTGCAAGGGTGGTCCATGTCTGTGGCGCAAGTACCATCACCGTGGCCTAAGACAGGAAAGTGGTGGTTTCGAGTTCACATGGATTTTGCAGGTCCTGTTGATCGGTACCTAATTTTTGTCCTAGTTGACACGGAAACAAAGTGGATAGAGGCAATGCCGCTGAAAACATCTACCACAGACACAACTATTCACTTGCTTAGGGAAACTTTTGCTCGTTTTGGTATCCTGCACTGTGTGGTTTCTGACAACAGCCCCAAGTTTTCGAGCGCAACAATGGCAAAGTTCATGCGTGAAAATAGCATACGCCATGCCAGGACGGCGCCGTACCACCCGCAATCAAATGGACTAGTGGAGCGTGCGGTGCGAACAATAAAAGAGGCCCTCAAGAAAAACAAGCGTGGCACATTGCAAGAAAAATTGTCTCGTTTTCTGTTCCGTTACAGATCTACGCCTCTCGAGTGGCAAATCACCAGCACAACTGCTGCTGGGATTCGAGCCCCGGACAAGGTTGTCCGCCCACTTTCCAGTAGGGGAAGTGCCTGCAGAGGCCAAGGCTACCCGAGAACAACCTGCATCGGCCAAAACGCCACCACTTTTCCCACCCGGAAAGCCCATCTGGTCCCACCAATTTCAACAAGGGCAGAAATGGCTGCCAGGGACGGTAATAGCAATGGAAGGCAATCGGATGGTGAAGGTGGAGACCACCATGGGAACCCAGCGCCAGCATGTCGATCAGCTGAGGGCACGGCTGACGTCAACCACGCTGGAAAAGAACACATCGAGGGTCAGCGCCAGTTTAGCGGAAACTCAGCCGGACACAGATGCTCGAGAAGCCAGAGCAACGTTGAACTCCAGTCCAGCGACCCCTCAGTCCCCTGTCTCGACGCGAGAAACCTGGGCGCCGGAAGCAGTCCCAACTCTACTCCGCCGTTCAACGCGAACAAGACGCTCTCCAGAACGACGGGGCTTTTGAATTGAAGGGGGAAGAGATGCGGCGTCATCGATAAACCGCTATCACCCACACGTTTCCTTATCACTTGTTAGCAAGCCCCAATGTACTTGGCCACAATGCGTGTCAGGACTCATGTGGTTTTCAGTCTATAAAAAGGCCAAGTGCCAAGCAATAAAAAGTTCAGTTCGTGTTGCTACTACGTTGCGTCACTTCAGGAAGCTCCTATGGGACAGTGCAAAATCGGAAAAACAGCAGGGAAAAAAAGTCAGTCTAAAGGATGACAACTAACGTGTCAATGGTGACATATTTATCTGGGATGACACCCAAAACACAAGAATTAGCATTCGGACCCACCGTTCTTCTAAACAGAACTGACTTGACCCTGAAAACCGCAAAGAACTATGCCTACTAAATCTAAACACGCGCAGTATCGTAAATAAAAGTGACCGACTCGAGGCAATTATTTTAGGATACGCCCCTCACATAGTGGTGATAACCGAGGCATGGTTACATGGTGATATTGACGATGCGGTCGTTTTCCTCCTTTCTTATTGGGCTTTTCGTCATGACAGGAGTACGAGAGGAGGAGGGGTGACTATTTTGATCAAAGACGATATACCAGTCGTACTTTTACGTCAGCCTGAAAATATAGAATGCGTTGCTCTAAAGCTTTCATGCTGGAATACGTCATTGTTGGTGTTTGGCTTGTACGGCCCTCCTGATTCATCTTCTCAATTTTATATGACCTCTTTGAACATATGTCTTCGTTTTCTCATGACAAAATTTTTCTTGTAGGAGATTTCAACCTGCCAGAAATACATTGGGTGAATGGATACCTTGATCCCGACCTAAATTCAAATTCTAATTACATAAGCAATGTAATGTTGTACCACAACTTGAGGCAGGTTGTCAATCAACCGACACGTGTTCAGGGCAAGACAGCAACTATACTTGATCTTATCTTTGTCAGTCAAACAATCAGTAATTTTTCTGTTTCGGTTGAACCGGGTATTTCTGATGTATGTATTTTTCATGGTGTATTTTTCCTGCCTAATTCAGTCTTGTAGCACCAATCGATGTAAAAGGGTTACGGTTAAGGACTTCTCGCGCTCCAGAGACGAGAGTGTGTTAAACTTCCTTGACTTTTGTCTCAACAGCTTTCATGGTGACGATGTTATTAGTCTTTGGAAAAAGTTTGAAAACGTGCATGGACTGCATTAATAATTTTATTCCGATAAAACAAAGAAAATATCAAAGAAAAATCCCTGGATGACGCGTGAAGCTCTGCAGCTAAAAAGAAAGATTAAGCGCTTAAGACGACAAGGTGCCCCTCGTAGTACTATTCTAAAAATCAAACCTAAATTAAACGAAATAGTGAAAAATGCAAAGGAAAGGTACTTCCAGTATACGCTGCTTGATTTTATGCGAAATGCCCCGGAAAAGTTCTGGAGGTACTTAAAAGAAAAAACAAGGCCAATCGACCAAATTGTACACGAGGGCCCCCTGGTCGTCGAGAAGCAAAGCACTGCTGATCATTTTAACAAATATTTTCACAGTGTTTTTTCCCGTTCTTGTGATCTGCCATTAACAAAACATATGCCTCACATTGTGCCATCCGATATAGTATCGCAACCAGGGGTAGTTTCTATGCTGCTCAATCTGAAAACTAAGTCATCACCTGGTACGGATGCTTTATCAAATGCTTTTCTGCACAGATATGCAGAAAAGTTGTCCCATTTTCTTGTTGTCATTTTTCATGCATCATTATCTTCTGCAGTTCTTCCTTGTAATTGGTTGAGTGCACGTGTCGTACCTGTGCCTAAGAAAGGTGACGCAACTCTTTTAACAAATTATCATCCTATTTCACTAACATCGTCTTCATGCAAGCTACTTGAACATAATGTAACAATCGTAGAATGAGCAGGTTAGAGGAATGAGAGAAGAGGAAGACGAAGTGCTGAGAGTCCGGGCAGCGAGATCACCATCATCCATCTGCTGTAAATAAAGCCATTCCTTCACAACTCTCCGTAACAGCTGTGGTGGAAGGTGCTGGGCAATCGACACCCGAAGACGGAGGTCGGACTGGAAGCTCTTCGTCGAAGCCGTCGCCTTGCTGGCCTTCCACCGAATCCACCGGAGTCAGAGATGCCCCGCGCCGTGGAAGAGCCCATCCCAGGTCCTGCCAGTCAACAACTACGAGATGCACGTCCCTTCGCCGGAAAACCGGGCGAAGACGTCGACGAGTGGCTCATCCATTATAAACGGGTGAGCGCCTACAACAAGTGGAATAGCGCTTCTCAACTTGCCAACATCGTGTTCTTTCTTACGGGTACCGCGCTGGTGTGGTTCGACAACAACGAGGAGACTTTGACTACATGGGAAAGATTTGTTTCTCAAATCAAGGAGCGTTTCGGGGACAGCATGATGAAAAAGAAATGGGCAGAACAGACGCTGTCACAATGTGCGCAGGTGCCAGGCGAAACGTGCACCACCTACATTGAGGAAGTGCTAAAGCTCTGCAGGATGGCGGACTCTGGAATGTCCGAAGACGACAAAGTCGGGCACATCCTAAAGGGGATCGCCGAGGATGTCTATAGTTTCCTGATCGCAAAGGACAATCTAGCCTCCGTCAGCGAAGTTATTCAGCAATGCCGCACATTCAAGCAGCTTAAGACGAGGCGTGTTGCACCGAAGTTTGGCAGGCTAGCCAACGTCACGACCATTGCAAGCATCGATAATGACCAGTCCCTCGATCTTGCTTCCACAATTCGTCAGATAGTCCGCGAAGAGCTTATCCTGCACACGCAAGCGACTCACTGAGATACTTGCCTTCCACGGCCGCCCCCAGTTGCTGAAACAACCGTTTCATCTTTCTCCACGTATCCGGCGGATTACGAAATCGCCCCTCGACAGAAACCTCATATCTATGAACGAGGCCCCATCAATGACACCCAGCCACGATGGGAAGAGGCAGGTTATTGTTCCCCAAGTACTGTTACTTATGACGTCGGCACGCGAAGTCTACCCTACTATCAAGGCACGAATTTCGACCGATACAACCGCCCTCAGCGACCACCACAGGCCGGTTATTTCAGGGGAAATGAATTCGCTTACCGTCCACAGCAATATAGCACCGGCTTTGAGGAATATACATTGAACCGCGACCCTCTCGTGTGCTACAGCTGCGGTTCTACGGGACATATAGCCCGTTTCTGTCACCAACGCCGGCAGCCACGAAGGACTCCACCGTGGTTCTCGCCACCCGAAACCTGTACATCCCATGGCCCATGGACGACCAGTTCGCTGCCGGAGAACCGTTTCCCGCACGAGGTCAGACGCAGCGATTCGCCAGGGTCTGACCGCAGCCTGACGCCACCAAGTAGCTGTCCTCGACGTTCTCCGTACCCTCGGTGCCGTTCATCTCCGCCTCCGCCGGGAAACTAGCTTCCGCGGCCGATGGAGGTGAGGTCGCCGGATTGTCTTTGCAAGAAATGCCTCTGCCTGTTGTCATGCTTAAAAACAAAGTGAACGTGTTAGTCGACGGTATACCAACCATGGCTTTAGTGGATACTGGTGCGAATGTTTCTGTTATGAGCCTTTCTTTCAAGAACCACCTAGGCCACAAGGTTATGTTTTCGTGGGACCGTACCGTTACCTTTCGTGGAGTGGGCGGTGAGTGGCTTCACCCTCTTGGTGTTTGCGCCGTCAGTGTTACGTTGGCTGGGAAGGTGTTTGTGTCGGAGTTTTTAGTACTTTCTAGATGTTCGCACGATGTAATTCTCGGCATAGATTTTCTTCAACATTGCGGCTACTTGCGACTACTGATTGCTACGCTGAGAATTTTGATAACTGTCTCGCTGCCATTAATCGTACGTTCCCCGACGCGGCAGACTTTAAGAGAGAGCAACGAAATGATCTCACCCTGGATCCGCTGTTTGCCACCGCTCGTACTTCTCAAGGCAGTGGTCGCTTTACCATCCGTGATGAGTTGCTCTACAAGAGAAATTACTCTGGGACTGGAGCGCGTTTTCTTCTAGTTGTCCCCGAGAGTCTTCGCTCCGACGTCTTACGCGCCATGTATGACTCTGCGACATCTGGTCATTTCGGATTCGTGCGCACGTTACGCCGCACACAAGAGCGCTTTTACTGGCCCAACATGCACCAGACAACCAAGCACTATGTGGCTAGTTGTTAAACGTGCCAACGTCACAAGCGACCGACCACTGCTGCACCGGGTCCCCTTCGGCCATTGACACCGCCCACTACGCCATTCAAGCAAGTCGGCATAGACCTTATGGGACCATTCCCCTTATCGAATAACCGGAACCGTTGGATCATCGTTTGCGTGGACCATCTAACACGGTACGCTGAGACGGCAGCCACACCGACTTCTCACAGCTGCCTGCGCGGCGGTCTTCCTTCTGCGTTCCGTCGTCCTTCGCCATGGCCCGCCACGTGTTATCATCAGTGACCGTGGTCGCCAGTTCACTGCGGACGCCGTTGAGGGGCTGCTTCGTCTTTGCACTTCTGAATTCCGTCACTCCACGCCGTATCACCCACAGACCAACGGCCTCGTTGAAAGGACAAACAGGACACTGACAAACATGCTTGCCATGTACGTCTCTTCCACTCATAAGGACTGGGATGACGTGTTGCCCTTCATAACTTACGCATATAATACGGTGAAACACGAGACCACGAACTATAGCCCATTTTATCTCCTCTACGCAAGGTTGCCGCAAAGCCCTCTGGACACTTTCTTGCCATTTATTCTGCACAAAGACGATTCCGTGTTAAAGAATGTGTGCCTCGCTGAAGAAGCGCGTCGAATAGCACGTCTTCGCACTTTAGCCTCGCAACACCGGTCGAAAGGCAGATATGACGAGCGTCACGGACAAGTATCGTTTGCCAAAGGCGACTTGGTGCTTCTTTGGACACGTCAACGCAAGCGCAGAATGTGTCAAAAGTTCCTTCCTCCCTATTCTGGACCATACGTTGTTCTGGAACATTTAAGCGAACTTTGTTATGTAATCGCTCGTCTTCTAGGAAATGGCTGACGATCAAGCAGGACGCAGGTGACTCACGTTGCTTGCCTGAAACGTTTCCACCCCCCTGATTGCTCCTGACTCGCCCCACGGGCTTCGTCTGCTGGTGGGGGAATGTAACGATCGTAGAAGAAGCAGGTTAGAGGAATGAGAGAAGAGGAAGACGAAGTGCTGAGAGTCCGGGCAGCGAGATCACCATCATCCATCTGCTGTAAATAAAGCCATTCCTTCACAACTCTCCGTAACAATATCATAGCCAACGAGAGTAACAAATTTCTTTCTGATAAAAATATTCTCTCCAACTACCAGCATGGCTTTCGTAAAGGCTTTTCTACGGTTACCCAACTGACGAAACAAGAACACCACGCACAAACTACGGGGCCCAGATGCTAAGAATAACTTTGCCCTCTGTGTTAAACCTTTTATCGCAAAATGGTTTTCATATTTCTTGTTGCAGACCTGCGCTTCATGCTTTCTTCGTGCAATGATATCTAAAATGTCAGTTTGAACTTGATCTTTGATGTAGTGTTTCCTTTTTTTCCTCATGTTTCCTTTCTTTTCTCGCTGTATTACGTGTACATGTTGTGCTCTTTCGGCTATCATGTGCAAGAATAATGTATGCTTCTTGTGCCTATACATACGTATGCGAATTTCTTGTATGCCGTTCACTGCCTGCTGAACTGTAACTGGCTGGGAAGCTCAGTCAAGCTCACAAGAGCTTTTTCTTCCCATGCCCTCCCCTTCCTGAAGTAGAAAATAAACTATTGATTAATTGATTGATTGATTGACTACCATCGTTCACAACTTTGCATCTGTCCTTGACAAATCCTGGCAAGTTGATGTAGTTTTTTAGATTTCAAGAAAGCGTTTGACCTTGTTTCGCACTCTAACCTTATAAAAAAGCTCGAAATGATTAACTTACCAGCATATATAATTAATTGGATTACTGCCTATCTGTCTAACCGTAAGCAGTTTGTTGCTGTCGGTGATAGTTTTTCGGGTGAACTGCCAGTAACTTCAGGTGTCCCACAGGGCAGTATTTTAGGACCCTTGTTATTTCTAATTTACATTAATGACATCACTAACACAATTACAGAGCCCGTTCAAATCAGATTGTTCGCCGATGATTGTGTGGTGTTCAATGAAATAACTTGCAGAGATGACCAAGTTGCACTTATTTCTAACCTTCAAAACATCCGTGTCCTGGTGTGGCACATGGAATATGGAATTAAATGCAGAAAAAATCTGTCTTTATGAAAATTACCAAAAAGGTTAAAATGTTATCCTTTCCCTATAACCTCCCTTCCAAACCCCTGACAGAAGTTAATCAATATAAATACTTAGGTGTTACTATAACTAACAACTTATCCTGGAATGCACAGGTTTCTAACATCTGCAAGTCGGCTTTCCATAAGCTTTGCTATTTAAGGCATAAATTGAAACAGGCTCCCCACAACACTCGCCTAACCGCTTATTACTCGCTAATCCGCCCAAAATTGGAATATGCATGCACTGTGTGGGATCCTTACACCAAACATAACAATGACGCATTAGAAATGATACAACGCAATGCAGTAAGATTCATTTTTTCCAGATACCGTTCAACTGACTCCCCAACAACCTTAATGCTAACTAATAACATTCCAACGTTGCAACTACGGCGGAAAATTCTCAGACTAAAATTCATGTTTTTGCTGAAAAATAACCGTTTATCCCTTAACCCGCAGCCTTTTCTAAATCTGCTCGAAGCATGTTGGACAAGGCATCACCATGCTGAATCCCTAACGCCTTATAGCACTAAAACTAGCCTATTTAGGTATTCATTTTTCCCACGTACAATAACAGACTGGAATAATTTGCCTTGTGAACACCTGTCCAATATTGATGCTATTGCACAATTAAGATGATAAGTGTTTTTTTTTACTCCCCCTTTTTTATTATTATTATTGCTCTGAACATGTACATGCTTTGTTTATATGCCAACTTTTGTATTGCTACCCTTATTTTCGTTCCATACTTACAATGTTGCTTCCCTCTTGTTATTACTTTGTACTTTGTTTTTTCCATGCCACTCCTGCTTGGGCCTTTACTTGGGCCTGCAGTATGTCATAAATAAATAAATAAATATTTTTACTCTGAATTGCACAGTGGTCAGATAGACCATACAACCTTAGTGAAAATCAAATCAGCATGACACTGAAATCCCACGTATGACCACTGATGAATTTAGAAATGCCATCAAAAGCATGTCCCGCAGTAAAGCACCAGGTGAAGATGGCATAACAGCTGACTTGACCAAAGACGGAGGACACATTACATTTGAAAAACTTGTGTTGCTCTTCACAAAATGTATCAAGACGTCTAGTGTACCGCTCTGCTGGACAAACACTAATTCTAATACACAAGAAAGGTGACATAAAGGAGTTAAATAATTAGAGACCAATTAGCCTGCTCCTAGTAATAAGCTAGCTATTTAAGGAAGTAGTTTCTTCTAGGTTAAGAGAAACACTAAACTTCAACCAACCAAGAGAAAAAGCAAGAGGAAAGGTTACTCAGTCATGCTATGAACCTCATAATTGAGAAGTTTCCTGAACAGTAAGAGTTCTCTTTATATGGCCTTAGCCCAAGCAAACTTGGCCGACCATCGCCTTTTGGCCAATGTTGGTCCTCGCTCGGCTACAGGTTCTGTTCCGACTAAGAGTTCGGGTAGTACACGGGCGGGCACGGCTGCCGCACTCTACCGGCACTAGCTTGGCCACCAACGGCGGCACGAGGTAGCAGGAGACTGTAGCGCCGAGTGCGTGCTTTTGTGCTGCCCAGAGAGCTTGTTTTGCGTCGGCCAAACGTTCTTGACCGAGTGCGGTGGTGGAGTGCCTTTTATTTCCATTTCACAGCCATCGGAGTTTTGCCTGTTCACCTTGCCTGCAGAGGGCAAGGGCGCCGGCATGCAACCATTGGCTCAAGTAGCAGTCTCTGCGCTCCGAAATTCTTGAGAAAACCTCCGTATACCCAGAATACCATAGCAGTAACAACTATGACAGGTACTTTACATAGATCACACGAATGAGAATCACTAGTTCCTTAAACAAACACTCAACACGTACTGAGCCCGAACGATTACACCAGGATATTGCAGCACTGAGCGCTGCTTATAACGAGAAAAGTAACGTCGGTGCGAAGCGCGCAAGAAAGAACACGCCCAGTGTATCAGGCTACGAATGGTTCGGCGCGAATTATTTTGGAAACCTGCCTCCTTCATTTGCGGATCTGTAGTGACCCTCAGCCATTCCCGATAAATATGTCCTTTGTCCTGTTTTTCCCTCCTGCAGGGTGCAAGTGCCAACGAGTTGAAGAAGCGAACAAAACACGACCGCCATTGCTCAGTAGGTGAATTCTTGGTATGAGCCGAAGCGGTCGTGCACAAGTACAATTTACGCTAGAACGAAGTTTTGCACTGGTAAAAAAACACCACCGCAAATGCATTTTTCCTTATCGTCACACTGTAGGAACCCCTCAAAATGATCACAAACCTGTAGCGACTACGAGTCCAAGGCACAGGTACCATCTCGGACTGGGGTCCGAAACAACAAGCAGTTGGCTTCATCCCCAGCGTCACTCGTAATGCACACGGTTCAACAGAGACACGGAGAGCAGAAGGAGCCGTGCTTTTTTATTCTTTTTTTTCTGTAGTTGCCCCAATACTCACCCCACCCCGGTGCATCAAACCATAAATCTTCGGCCCCCGTTCGCACTGATGTACGGCTTCCCTCTCTGTCGTTTCCAGTTGTTTCGCACGTGGCGTTTTCTTTTTTTTTACCCTTGTGTGTGTGGGCGCATGCGTGTCATTCGGAAGCTGCTGGGGACGGGCGACTTGTGGAGAGGTCTACATTCCAGTCTTGCGAGCGCCTCGTGTTGTGTCTTCTGAGGGCTCCTGGCAAGAAGCTGCAAGCGCGTGCACACACTGGCAAGCTCAATTCGGTACGCAAAGTGGTTGGGCAGAGGCAAACTCTAACTCTGCAACCCTTGCAGAGAGGAAGGGTCGACGCCACACCACAGTGGGGTCTGCGACAATTTCAACCACCTGGACGTTGACGTCGCACACACACGGATTTGTAGCATTTCACCTCGATCGAACTTCTGGCACGCGCTTGGCTTGCCATTCAACTTGAGGATCCCCAAAGTTTTTCTAGGTAAGTGGTTGTTCGCCATCATATTTATTCTTTCGCGCATATTTTGATAAGAAAGCGTGCATGTGGCACCGCATTTACGGTGGGTATCAGTTATATTCATGTGCGATGACGGAAAAGTTTAGGGGGAGCGTCGCTGGTGCCGTGTAACAGTATTGAAGCCACAAGTGTCGGCCCAACGCGTGATATCCTCGTAACAACGCGAGTTAATTGTAATGCGGCGATGTCATGGCAGCGCAGACGAACAAATTTGCTAAGGCTCTCAGAGGCCACGTGACACGACCTAATTGCTGAAAAAAGGAAACGCAAGGACCATTGTCTAGTTAAGGCTCTCTGTGTAGATTTGCTTCCGGCATATTCCCATTTCTTCAGGCTTCTTTTGTGGCTTATGGTCATGCGTATCGCATTCTTCCTCCACCACTTATAATAAAGGAACACCAACGTCATCATTTCCAAACCCACAATGCCACCGTTGGCAAGTGCTCGGGCCGCGTGTGTGGCCCGAGGCTGGACCTTACAAGGACAGCCGGAAACCATGATGTCGGCTCGAAACCGTTGGCCGACCAGTTGCCAATGGTCGGCAAAGAGCCCGGCCACTTGCAAAAAACGAGATCGGCTCAAACTATCTTGCTGACGTCGGGCCGGCTAGTTTTTGAATGGCCACGGACGCCGGCCCTGCCTACTGCCGAACTCATTCTGTCCCTCGGGTAGTAGACTACAGGAAAGCATTATAGAAATACAAGCAGTTGTAGCTGCTCTAAGGGCGGCGCTTCTCAGGACCCAATTAAAGGTTCTTTATCTGTCTGTCTGTCTGTAGCAGCTTTATGTCGACAAGGTGTACCTGACGTATACGTGTAAACCATAAGTAGCATCTACAAAGATTGCACAGCCACACTACTCATACATGAAAAGAGCAGAAAAATTCTGATCAAGAGAGGAGTCAGACAAGGAGATACAATCTCACCGATGTTATTCACTGCATGCCTAGAAGAAGTGTTCAAACCTATAGACTCGGAAGAAAAGGGAATTAGAATAGATGGAGAATATCTCAGCAATTTAAGGTTTGTAGACGATGACGTGCTCTTTAGGAATGATGGTGATGAACTACAAAACATGATTGAGGACTTAAACCGGGAAAGTCTTAAAATAGAACTAAATATGAATAGGCAAAAGACTAAAGTTATGATCAACAGTGTAGCTAAGGAACAGGAATTTAAAATTAACGATCAACCCTTAGAATGTGTGGACGAATATGTATACCTGGGGCAGTTATTAACAGGGACGCCTACCCCTGAAAAGGAAATGATCCGTAGAATAAGAATGGGATGGAGCGGAGCGCATCCGCGAGACGTTCCCAGATCATGAATGGAAACTTGCCACTGTCACTAAAGCAGAAATTATTTAATCACTGCATTCTCCCAGTACTAATGTCAGGTGCAGAGACATGGAGGATAACTAACGATCTAGGGATGAAATTAAGGAGCATAGCGTGCAATGGAAAGAAAAATAAGTGTAACACTAAGTGATAAAAAACAAGTGGAGTGGATCAGAGAACAGGCAGGAGTAGCTGAAATTCTTATATAAACTAAAAGAAAAAGTGGACCTGTGCCAGGCATATCTTGAGGAGGACAGATAACAGATGGACAGTAAGAGCCAGAGTTTTCCAATCATACCAGTTGCCAAACTGCGTTCCGAAACGTGGGCAAGCCAACAGCCAAATCTGCGGAGGTTAGCAGACTGTCGCCCCATCTGGGCGCTGCAACTGGAAATGCTACTTTCACTGGATCTCGGAGGCGATGCTTACAGCATGAAAGCGGCGGCCACAAACGTTGAAGCACCGTAACAGTTGATAATACAGCTCTCTTCTCACGTGGTTAAAGACAAAAAAAAAGGAGCGAGAGAGAGAGACGTCTTACATTGTAATTTGCCTGCACTTGATGGTCGACTTACATCATATGCTCTTTCACTTGCAGACAACACACTCTGCACTAAAAGCCTTCTGCTGTGTTGAAATATCGATGCTGTAGTCATGTAAACTGAATTCCACTGGTGCGCACTTTGTGCTGGATTTCCAATGACGCATAGACATTTAATCATGAAAAAATTGAGGAATTATTCATCAAAAGTCATCCGCTGTTTGAATAGCTTTCTTATTTCACCAGCAGCCTTGGCAGTCGAACAAATGATTTCCTGCTTCTTTCATTTGAGTAGTTAGCAAAGAAAAAATGCTCAGTGAACCCTCAGTGTTCATGCAGAAGCAGAAGTAACGGCACAAGGTCAGTGAATTTCCTTGTTGTGCAGAAGACACCAGTGACACCAGAGCCACAGCAAAATTGACGGATGTTCTGCTGTGCGCAACATCGTTTGCATAAGGCTCGCTTCATTGACGCGGCGGAACTTTCCATGCTCCATAACACAAAACACACTAAGCTGCCATTATTAGTTGGTTTCTGTGTCAACAGATGGCGCGACAATCTGCTAACCTTCGCAGTTTTGGCCCTTGGCATATCCGGATTTTCATACATGGGGCCTATGGGGAGTTTGGTAACTGGTATGGTTGAAGAACTCTGGTAAGAGTGACGGAATGAACACCAAGTGAAGAAAAACACAACAGAGGAGGGCAAAAGGTTAGATGCAGCGATGAAATTAAGAAGTTCTTGGGAATAAAGTAGAACCAACTAGCTCAAGATAGGGCAAATTGGAAATTGTTGGGAGAGGCCTTCATCATGCAGTGGACTTACAAAATAGGCTGATGATGATGATAACCAGTACATCAAGCAACTGCCACTCGTATGAAGAATGCCATTGGCCAGCATGTGTTGCAGTACGTCGTGTGCAACAGCATTTATGAGAAAAAAACTTGCATTCACACCCCTTTGCCAGCAGTCAAAGCCAGTAATAATGATATGTTTTCACATATTTGGATGTGGCAATGAGCAGCTGCTGCCCTTAGAACTTCTGTACATCTTCTATGGTGAAATAAATACCTTACTGTAATACGCCCATGCTGCATCATCAATTATGACAATTAGGTGAATTTGGCTTCTAGGTGTTTATGCAAGAAAACAAGGGATCACCTGAAATTCTGATAAGGAATTAAATGCAAGCCAAACCATCCATTTGAGTACCGCATGCACCATACATTCATAAGAAAGCCAGTTTTTTGGCCTACTCCACACCAGCAGCCTCACAAACTTGTGTCCTCTCTCCCTTCTGCTTCTCCAAACATGAATTGACTGCGCGTGTGTGGCTTAGTGTTACAAGATCATATTATGCCCTATGAGCTGTAAGCAGTAGGTGCAATGAAAAGCTTGTAAATTGACTCAATAAGGATGCTGGCAATGCACACAGGCCATATGCGCACAAAGTGCAATGTTCAGGGGGGAGAGATTGCAGCAGAGTACACATCTAATCTAGCTAGTGGGCAAGCCAAGGCAGCAGTGGATCCTAGCTTTTGAGAAAGACTTCTGCTGCCACTTAGTGCAAGTAATAAGAGTGCATGGGTTGGCTGCTCTCTCGGTGAAGTGCAGTAGCCAAAACAGTGCATCCAGAGTCACGCATTAAAGGGACCGACAACAAAATTTTTAAGGTACGCGCTTTCTTTATTCCAATGAAAAGCTTACCGGTCAGAGTGTCGTCATGCAATGACAATGAGGAAAATGCCATGGAAGATTCTTTATGAGAATTATTTGCCTGTGGAGTATTACATGCAACACATGTTATAAAGAGTGGCCGACAGTGGTCGGGTGTATTCGCGCCAGGCTACATGCCTCCATAGAACGCATGTGCGCTACACCTGGGAGCCACTGAGCGCATGCATCGAGGTTAGAAACAGGTTTTTGGTCGCCGCGAAGGCAGTGCTGCTTCTCGGCGTCGACTCCTTTTACTGTGTAGAAAGCAAATGGTAGGGCATAGATGCATTTTTATGTGTCGACTGCAACTTTAAGGCAGTTACGGTCGGATAGCAAGACTCCAAATAGCAGTACTAAGGAGACCCCACCAGGCTATGCCAAATTTCAATTTCCATAGTTTTTAAGCTCTAATTAAAAATACAAATCCAGTTCAAATCGCAAAAGGGTGCTTGATTCCACCACTATAATTCAAGTTCTTTCGAAATGTATAAAGGTTTTTTCACATGCTCGGGCCCGCTGTCGGTCCCGTTAAGCAAGGGCCACATCTTTTATTCAACGAGCTGAACAGTCTGCAGTAAGATATGAGAAGAGAGGGATGTCTCATGCCTCATGCCTTCATTTTTTTTACATTAATAACTGAAAAGTAAAAAGACAGTCAATCAAAGCTTTACTGAGCTCGTATTTATTGAATCGTTGGTTATATTGCACATATAAATAATCCCCTTGAATATCCAATGCAATAGTATAGGGCTGGTACACACACGTCGAACAACCAGGCACCACTGAATTCGATACACTGATTGCTGCACTAAGCAAAAGACTTGAAAGTGCATTTTTCCTTACTGATGCAGATCGCCTTCCAGCCACACTATAGCGGGTTGCAGTCACTCTTTGGTGGTTTTGCATTCCTTTGAAAGTCAGGACCTGTGAGCATACCTGCTTCTCTGCTCGCAATTTTTTAGGTTGCAATGCATGGCAACAATGTTTTTTCAATTAGGCGAAGAGTCAAGGGCACCAAATGAAGTGAATTCAAAGCCTCCAGCAGCAGTCTGCGATGGCGGCTTTGATTTGTATTGCCTTGACACGTGCATTCCAACGTTTGTCCTTGCACTATGTCATGCAGTCCCCAAAAGCAGGGCCCCCGAGATTTGCAGGCTTATGACGTCATTTTGTTAACAAGTGGACACCTTGAAAGCAATGCTTTTGCTGGCTGCTACCTACACAAAGCTACAAAGGCTACAGCCACTTTCAAGAAAACTGCACCGTCACCTTCACTGACCTTTGAAGTTTTTGTGTGTAGGCTGTGGTGTTCAGTGTAGTAGCACGATGCTTGGTTGCAGTTGTCTCTGTCGCAGTGCTGCCAATTTGTCCAGCTATGGCCTGGCTACTTAACAAAATTTCTCCAGCACATGAACTAAAAATTGCCTTACATGAAGTAGTAGCCTTCCTGGACCTCAGTTATAATTTACCTTTATTTTGATTAGAATAAACTGCACTTATTTATTTTTCCTGGCTCTTCTCTCTGGCTGCACAATATACGGTGGTTTACTGCATGTCAATGGGCGCACAGTATTTAGACCGAGTACCATAAAGAAAGAGAAATGGCACAAGATCTCCGAGACAGAAAAGCACCCAATAAATAGATTGGTGCACATTGAGTCTATCATGCAAGCCCCTTTGAGAGAAGGTGGCATAATGCAAAGTTTCGCACACTGCCACTAGAACAATGCATCATGGGCAGCATATTCCGGCCCCTGCTAGTGCAAACAAGGCACTTTCATCGCTGTGTTATCGCTTAGGGACACCATCGCTTTCACAGCAACTGCACAAATGACACCTTGCACCTTGTGCCATGTTTCAAGAAGCACGCTGCTGAAGCGAGCGAAGCAGGCTGACGGGCGGAATGGGACGTGCGTGTGCACTACGCACTCTTGAACTAAGCTGAGCAGCCACCAGAAGGCGCAGCAGCACAGTTCCGCATGTGCTCCCATGGTCTCCAGAATTACGCAGTCGATTTTACTCACGTAATGTATAATGCTATGATGCTAAACAGCACTAACAAAACAGGATGCAGAGAAAGAAACACACACTGTGCTCACCAACAACTAAGTATATTGGAAGAAAATGTGCAGCTTTTTAAAGGGACCCTCTAACACTTTTCTCGCGACTGTTTTCATGTGCATGTAGCGTAGAGTGATGGGTGCACAGGCAAGTGCTACAAGAATGACAGCGATAGGAGCAGGCAGTGTGAAGTTAAAGTACAAGCAAAAAGTTCAAGGTACAAAAGTTCAAAGTACAAGCAAAAAAATTCGGGCCCTCAGCTCGAGTTTTGCAGCGTCAGGCGATTGCATTTCACCCTACACTTGCGATGTAGCATGCAGCCAATGGAATCAGCTTGAAGCATCTAGGCAGGGGAAGTTTGTACACCATGGTTGCCTGTTCGCTCCAATGTAGCGATGACGCTGTTGCGATGGCAACGAACAATGTGGAGTGTGAGCATGCCGCACTGTCAGTTATGAGCTTTTCTGACCGTTCCGACTTTTCAGAGTCTGAACAAGTGCTTCTGCTTCGAATCGAGGCTTGCACAGTGTTCCATACAATGGTACTCCAAGGCAAGTGCCATCGTCTCTGAACTCGTCGTCATGATCGCTGAGAGGAGCCGGCAACAATACAGCATACAACCATACTGCGCAACATTTCTTCACAGGTAGTTCAGCTAAACGTGCAGACATGGAAGCACAGAAGTGAGAATAAGTGATTTTCGCGTGTCCAGTAGACCGCAATACATAAAGCACTGTTTGTAGAGTGGAATGCCAGATGTTAACATCGCATGCACAAGCATGGCCGATCGCGCAGAGCGTATGCAGTCTGCTTCAAAATCTTTTCAAGTGGTCGTCGCACACTCTGTAGACCTCGAGTTGCTAACAGTTCTATTTGCTTTAGCTTTATATGATGAAGCTTCAACAGGCAAGCACCCGCGACAATTCAACACCGTTTCTCAGCGCAACACTCAAACTGTTGAGGCCAAACTGTTGTAGCGAGTGGGTGGCTGATTCTCGGAGGACATAAATGCGTGATCTATCACCCATAGTTCGCACGACTTGACTGTGACCAATAGGGTGCCTCCATGCATGCTACTGAGTACAGGGTGGTGACACTTCTGGCAACACTGCAATCAGGGTGTCGAACCGAACCCGAACCCTAACCGAAAACCATACCGAACCGGAATTTTGGCCGGAACTGAACCCGAACCCAAGCTGATATTCTCAGAACGTTCTTGAACCCGAACTGAACGTCACCGGAGAAAAAAATATATCGGTTAGCAGTTCGGAACATAGCTGTTCAAATAGTTATGGTGCCGCGGTCTGCCAGCAGCGCCTCGTAGCTAAGATTGATTCCACCCTTTCTGTCTGTTGGCATTTTTCAGTTTATTTCTTTGAGTCATTTTCTTCTAGTGTCCCTCCTTTTTCCGCTGCGGTGGTCTAGGGGTGCCTGAATGCGGAACCAAAAGACGCGAGTGCACACACGACCGCGAGGTCATATTTCGTTGTAGGTGAAATGCCGAGGGCAGTGCACTCCACGATGCTAGTGCACGCTTAATAATCCATGGCGGTCAGAACTCCCGTAGTCCCTAATATGGCATGCCTCGCCTTTCCACTCTTCTATTCCTTTTCTCCAACAGTTGGCTGCGATGTCTACACGGGCTGCGAGAACCGCATCCTCTCCCTCAACTATTTTTCATTTCTCTTCGGAATAGTCTCTGAAAGCTAATGCAATTTGGAGAGGTGAATTGCAGCACCAAAACATGCATTGTTTTCACCACAGACCGAAGTTTATGCACAGCTAAGAAAAGCATCTTCTAATGAACTTGTCAAAAATATACTTAACACAAACTGCGATGTTTACACTGGCAAGCGCTCAATGTATATGTACTAAGGGACAAGGCCAATGGACAGTCAGTTTGAGATCTGCCGGTTTTGCTGTGTTACCCCCCTCCCCCACCCCCTTTCCTCTGCTATGCAACCGAATAATTTTCTCGTTCAATTGACACAATTCTGACACAAAGCTAATTATTTTGTGGCTATGTCTGCATGTTTGTGTCCACTTATAATTGCGAGTCTCCTCAGCGAGATGTGCTCCACGGCAAACATAGTCATGATGTATAACTGCCTCTTTTTTGTCACTAATTTCAACATGAATCTCCGGATGAAACCCTGTTGTGGTGTACACGTATCAAATTATGCAGGGCATTTGTTTTTTGCCAAGCACACTCTACAAAGACTTTTATTTGATTTTGCTTTAGTCGATATTGAACGATTATTTTTCTCTAACAGTGTTTTCTGATGCGGCGCTTTGAACAGTCATACGAATTTTCATTATTTTGCTCCGTTCCTTGATAACTAGTAACAGAAAGACAGAGGTGCAAGAAAGAGAGATCAAGGATGCATGTGTCAGAAATCCGCAAAGGCTTGCCATGTAACACTGTGCTCATACATCGCCGAATTGCTCAGTATGCCTACTCTAGCTATTTTAACTAAGTTTCGTTGATTTACGTGAAAACAATTGCTAGCTGTTTCTGATGTGCCAGCAGGATCTCGCACCATCTCAAAAAAGAAAAAAAACTTTTGTACTTGCCATCCTTACGGTGCAGCACAGGATCGGAAGCAAAGATGGAATTAAATAGAAAATTACGAAATGCAAGCTCTCTCGGGCCAGGCCCTAAAAGCTTCAAGTATGTGAGTGTTCCTTGCCATTGTCCGGCAGGCTTCAATTTCTAGTGTTATTGCCCGGAATTCTTTCTGGTGTACAATTCCAGTGTAACACATTTCTTCTTTTTTTTTCTATAGTGTGAACTTCTGAATGCATTCACTTGAGCAATGCTACTAGAAACGTTTAAAGCTGCAGCATAAACAACGCTATTAAAGTAAAATGTGAAGTTTACATCGCTTAACCGGTCCGTGAACCGGTTCACGTACCGGTTCAGTAACCGGTTGCGAACTGGTTCGAACCTTTATTTCCTCAAACTGGAACCGAACCAGGGCGAAATGGTGCACGCTGAACCCAAACCCATACCTGAACCTGTATTTTTGTCGGTTTGACACCCTGACTGCAATATTGTGTTGGAGCATGCAGAAGCACCAATATATGGCAGACAGATCAAATTTATCATTGGAGTCTGCTGCGAGAGGTACTGGGATCGATACCCCGCACCTCCACCAAAAATGAAACGGAACAGAACAAACGGTGGAATTATTTACAGCGTTTGTATTTCAGACCGACCAAGCTGGGAGTCACACCACGCTCACCCAAGATACATCGTCGTTTTTTTTCTTGGGTGTCTTTCACATCCCTGTAACCGTACACCCCACTGCAGGTCAGCGTCATTAATCGCCACGTAACAATATGATAAATCTTGTTACTTTTGCCATTTTGCATGTGCATCTGTTATTTATTGACACCTCATTGCAAAAGCGACGGCATCCGCGTCAAGTTCGACGCAATATGATGGCGCGGTGGTGAATGAGCGTCACCACCCTGCTCCCAGGAGGAGCGGTGTTGACATCGAGGCACCCTAGTGACAAACAACAACGCTTTATGCTATCCGGTATCCCATACGCCTTTGTGTATACCGGTATACTGAATGATGAGGGCGAGTGTATACAAGGGCCAATGACCACAGGAGTTATGTGCTAAAATTTATGAGTGCAAGGTACAGGTGACACACTTCCTTCACTCTACCTGCCATGCTTTTATTGACTTTCCTACTTCCCCCACATGAAAATACTGAACCTGGCAACATGGATACAATGTGATTAGTGCATACCACAAAAGGAGTAGAGGAAGACAAACACTACGTTGCTGCGAGCGCTAGGAAAATACCAGAACCAAGAAAAACAAAGCACGAATCGCAGAAGACCATGGATACAATTCGAAGCAATCAGAAAACAACACAGAGGGGCAAGAAGACCAATAATCGAGGCCCACGATGTACATGGGGAACAAAAAGTGCCAAGTGAACTGGCGAGAGGGGGGAGAGCAGTGGAGAAGACTGGCCACACTACTGGGCTGTCGTGTTCCAGACCCGAACCACGGTGCCCACCTGAGGTCTGCGCAACCTGCATGGTACCAACTGGATCAAGGCCGAGTCTCTGCAACATGCTGCTGCTGCAAGACGTTTCGGTGCCCGTGGATAGGCCTGAGCTGTCGAGCTTCGGGCACGACCTCAGGCGTGGCTGTCCGGCTGGGACACATCTTCAACGCTGGCAAGCCTTCTTCCTTGCAGCCTGGAGAGGCTGCTAGAGCTACCATCGGCCCTCGTGCTTCTGGACGCCGAATGTTGCGGTGTTGTTCATCAGTTGCCATCCTCCTCTCCAAGGCCTACCTACCCCCGCTGACTTTGGTGAGACAAGCACTCATTCCATCTCTTCACTCTGTGATCAAATATAATTAGGAACTGGCTGTTTAATTAGGACTTCATTAGCTGAGGCTGTGCTACATACCATTGCCTAGCCTCTCAGTCATGAATGTATGCGACGTCTCTTTCGGTTTGTGCTTGTGTTGTGTGTTGATAGTGTATATACTAAATGTGGTGTGCAAACAGCCTTGTCTTTCTTTGTGTGTCCTGAGGCGATGCCATGGACACTTGAAAGATTAAATAACCTGCACGTTGTGGGGCAAACACGATTTCCCCCATGACAACAGTCATGAAGAACCAACTCTATCGTCAGCTGGCACTGCTCCATGGAGGTCTTCAGACATGCTTCAATACCAAGGCATTTTTCTACGGCATCTTTGAGGATCACATATAGTATCACGAGCTCCTTGGTGTCGATGTGTAGTAATGTTGCATGCACAGAGATACTAAACTGTCTTCGTCAATTTTCACATGTAACCCCAATGGTCATCGTTCGCTGAAGTCTCGCCCTTATCATTCGTTAGTGCAGTCAGTTTTTAATAATGCTCTGCTTGAGTAATATCAGTGCTTCATGTGTGCCCAAATACTATGTGTGAGTGAATGTTTCGCTGCATAAATGTGTAAAATTTACCTTTCACGCTTGGAGAACTCCTCGGCACAGTGAACATGTCATGATTGTGTATTCAAGGTGAATGGACAGCCCATCTGGTGTCCGGTGCGCATCAAACTTTACACATAGCCACATTGCCTGTAGCTTATGTCCGTATGCAATAAAATGATGACAGTAGTGTCCTTCTCTTCGTTGCCATTGGAAATGATGTCAACTCCACCGTGCACTTCTCAGGTGAGCCGGCTTTAGTTGCCGATCATCACTGATCGCCCAATGCAGCTTGTGTTGTAGAGTGACCGGCGCAGCTACGTAAATTCAAACAATTATTTCTTGCGTTTAAGAAATAATACCCCTTTGTAACATTGTGAATGTTTGGCGGATGGGCTTAGCTATGTAATGACGTATCGTGCATATTTTTAGCCTCATCACCAAGGTGACTTATTTTAGCTTGACTGGAGGGCCTTTTGTGAAAAATGTGAAGTTCACGATTATTTTTCAGGGCACCTGCTGAGACTGCATCCTCCCAAATATTTTTCCCTTGTACTACATTTACCAGTCTATGAGAGCAGAAAATATTTTCGGTCTTTCACTTTATTAAACATTGCTTGAAAAACGTCAATATTTGCACTTTTATTCAATTTTGCTCACTCCAAAAGCATCAGGAATATCTTCCTAATCGAAGAATTCATTATTTCTGCAGTTCTACATTATTTCTATTTCACATCATATAATAGTCCATGGAAATAAATGGAGTTTCCCAGCCTCTAACTCAGGGTCAGCGAGAAAATAAGGTATCATAATATGGCAGAAAATTTTTGACAACGAAACTTAAACGAGCAGAGCTAGTTTTGTGTTTCAGCAAACTCGCGAAAATTTTTTCAGGCATAACGAATGTTGGAAAAAACGCCGATTGTTCAGGCATGTAATGACCCAGAGCCGAATTTTCAAGAAAGGAAATGCAAGCAAGGTCTATGACAACTGTTGTCAGACAAAAACAATGCCCAAGCACTCTCAACTCATACTTGCATATAACCACATTTCGTGTGATACAGTTCCTTTTGGAAAATTAAGAATTCAGTTTTTTAAAAGTAAATAAATCTCATGCAAAACATCAAATGAAATAGTTACTGGTCATGCTGCATCACCAAGTACGAATGCTAAACAATAAACGGCACAGACGCTGTTGGGTCTCCTCGCACATAACCATTGCACTTGCTCGTGCTGCACGGAGACCCCTACATGTCAAGATGCAAGCAGGTGCAAGTGAAATAGAGAGCTGTTGTGCTGCAACAATGTGTCAACGCTGTCACTAACTGCACTCATCATGTGATGGTGCAGTGAATGTTTACTCTTGACTGTACAAAGGTGACAGCTAAAGTATTTCTACCCTACTGTGAGCATCATTTAGGCAGACATACAGCTAAGCACTGCGATAGTTCAACTTATAAAGCAAGTTCAGACATTCTCTCACATCAACTCAATTACTTCTTCTAAATTGCTGGACGTCATCTGCGCTCCTGATGCTCAATGTGTTGGGAAAAACTGGAGAAGCAGTGATCAAATGGGAAGTGCTGTTCATTATGGCTGATTTCAGAAAGTCAATGATGTGAATTTCTTCATCCTGACTTAGCATTTAGGACGCCATCGCAGCCATTTGAAGAACATAAGGAACTTCATCGGCAGTCTCTCTGGCAAGTGTGAACAAAACAAAATGGAAGAGTCTCATTTACTTTAGCTAAGTGCAGTCTGAAGCATCCTTTCTACCATATCACAAGTCCTTGTTTTACTGTGACCTTGTCACAGTGAAATAAAGGGACCGAGTACAACATGGAAGGGTGTAAAAAGTGGCCAATAGCTTTGCCTTTGTACAATATTGTAAAAGGGAAAGATTAGGAGGCAAATAAAAGCCATGCATACATTTCTCAATGAGTACTTACATGCATTCAGCGACTTCTCTTGCGTTTGGCAACTGAAATGGTGCCGTCCTCGCCTTCCGAGTTTAGCAACCCATGTCACCACAGTCCACATGGCATCTTTGACACTGAAGACGTTCCCAAGTGATGTTCTGACCTGTAAATGAAATGTTGAAAGTTTAGCAATCTAGTTTAATGACACACAAAAATGTATCACTTATTTAATGATAAATTAGTAAGCTCTTAAGCTTTTGCCTGCACTTACATATGTAGCTAGTGGTATTTTCACTCTCCAATTTTGATAGGTATTACATGTTTACGAGGGCAATATACCAAAAAAGCCAAAATATTGCAGAGAAATAGGGCACTCAACTAACAGGTCCGTTTGATTTGTCTGCACCATCATGATCTCCTTCACAACGTGGCATAAGTTAAAAAATTATGCAGCTCTGGTTCAGCTGGGCGGAAACAAGATGACACAAGAAAAAAATGGCAAGATGCCGACAAAATACAGGTCTTACGTTTTATCCAGCTAATGTGCTGTGTCTCGGCACGTTTTAGAGGTCACAAGACACATGTTCAGACCCTTCATAGGTGTAAATGCACCCCGTATTGCATACTCACGTCAGATGCACAGAGGCAGCGTTCAAGGCCTACCAGCCGTGGCCGATGGCCGATGATTGGACACACACGTGGATTCCCATCGGCTTCCGTTATCATAGGCCACTGCCATGACTGCGTGATAAAAAAGGTCATGGCCAACATTGAAATATGGGAAAGATGGTGGTGAAAGCGGCGAACGTGGTTTTTAAAGTGTGTTTTTCCCTTAGCTATTGGCGACAGCACATATCAGTAGTGAAACAAAATGTTTCGAAGATATCTAAAATTTGTGATGGTGGCCAAGGACTCTTCTGCAACATACCATGGTCGCGGGCCATTATGATCTCGGATGGTCAACATGTACACTCATGATCACTTCTCCAAAGTAGTGTATGGAAATTCGTGGTATAGGAACATACATGTATGTACTAATGGCAAAAAAAAAAAAAAGATGCGGGAGCATCCATGGCTGTACGTGTACATATACGCCCTGAGGTACAATAATCCATGGGGTCGCAAAAACTTCAGCTCTACCAGAATAACCAGAAACGCGTATTTTTGCGGTTACTAATTCAGTTTGTGCTATACTCGGCGACAGCTTTCCTTGACAGCACTGTGGAAGCTACAGAGCCGAATCGCCTGCATGCGCGCGCGCCAGGAAATAGTACCTATTTTATTTTCTTATTCTAATGGCTACTTGGCACGAATAAATAAAACGTTCTTCATTATAAGGATAGAACAAGTATGGGAAGCTGTTCATGGAAAAGAAGTTATCGTGCGCCCTAGTTTTTTTTTCCTTTTTTATTTCTTGGACGGCACCACGTTTTCCGCCCGCCTGCTGCGTCTGCTGCTTGCTCTTGCAGTAAACATGGCGTCCCCGGTGCCGGTGGTACCGTGTGCGGCCGCGAACTCTCCTTTTAGTTCTCCGAGGAGGCTATACGCTAAGTGTGACAAGAAGTGGGTCTCCAAGCAAACGAAGCAGGTTATCTGCAACGTCTACGCTGGAGTAAGGCGCCGCGAGCCCGAGCTGTCGACGAATTCTGTGTGCCGGACTGTCGCCGAACTCACCGGAGTGAGTATGCGAACGGTAACACGAATCAAGGCTGAAGCTCTGCGGGCCCCACTTTCCTCTCCAAAGCGTAAGAAACTGGATATCTCGGTCTCGGGCGAAGCTGGGAAGCGCATGACCGCCAAGACGAGGCTGCTGCGCTACGACACGTTTGCGTTGGCAGCATTGCGGCGCAAAGTGCACGGCTACTTCATGCGCAATGAAATGCCTACGGCCGAGAAGCTACGCAACGACGTCATCAGCGACACTGACATGGACATGCCGACGATCAGCACTCGCACGATGCAACGAATGCTGAACGACTTGGGGTTCCTCTTCCGAAAGAGAAAAAGGAATTCCGCATTGCTCGAACGAGACGACATCGTTGCTTGGCGTCGAAAGTACCTCCGTACAATCCGAGAAATGCGGAGGCAGCAGCGGTAAGTTGTTGCGTTCTTTTAATTACTGCAAACTTTCGTTGCGCGTGCTTGTTGGTAAAAGTGTAGACGCGAATGGTCAGCATGCTTGTGTACCTAATGGTGAGCGAAAACGAGAGGTATGCTTTGCATCAGTGATCGCCAAACGTGTGCTGTTGACGCGAGTGATGGAAAGCCTTGCACAATCCTAACTTAAGTCGCAGCGAAATTTCCCAGTAAAATAAGGTAGCTGTTCGTGCTTGTGCTTGTACGGTGGATAATAGTATCAGCCGAGGATGTGATGATCTGTGCCGAAGATGTAACTGATCGTTTCGCCATTGCAGAATTTCCCGTCGCATTGTTTGGGAAGATTTACTGCCTTTCCGCGTAGGAGCAAGGAATCTGAATGGCTTGAAGGAAAGAATAGCTAATTTTATTCGGCGAATATGCTGTGCACATGATTGGGGACGTGGTTTCATTAGCTTTTATGAGCAGCCTGAAACATGTTTTGTAATCATTCGCTTCAGTCTTTCTCAGGGGAAGTTTTGCCAGCTCATCTTTGTTATATGTATTCACATGGGTTTTGTCAGTGGATCCTTCGCGCTGTAACAGAGGCATAACTTTGAATCAAGGCCGCTGGTTTATTAATGGGCTGTTGCCAGTTAAAGTACGCTCTTAACTATACGACTGATTTCTTTTCTTTTACAGGACCATATACTACCTTGATGAGACCTGGGTAAACGCTGGCCACACTAAGGAGACCGTATGGACAGACACCAAAGTGATGTCCCGGCAAGACGCATTTCGTCAAGGCCTCTCAACAGGTCTCCGTGCACCGAGCGGTAAAGGAGGACGCCTGATTGTTTTGCATGCTGGCAGTGCGGAAGGCTTTGTCGATGGAGCCGCCCTTGTTTTTCGTGCCAAGAAGGGCGCTGGTGATTACCACGCAGAAATGGATGCTGCGCGTTTTCAAAAATGGTTTGTTGAACAGTTGCTACCGAACATCAAGCCACGCAGTGTGATTGTGATGGATAATGCATCGTATCACAGTGCTCAAGTTGAAAAGGTGCCAAGTTCATCATCAAGAAAAGCCGACATCCAGTGCTGGTTGAAATCGAAAAGTATCCCTTTTTCGGATGACTATCTGAAGAGCGAACTGCTGCAGCTCGTTAAGCAGAATAAGCACATGTTCCTTGCTTACCAGATTGACACACTTGCCAGCGCGGCCGGTCATGAGGTTGTGCGCTTGCCTCCTTACCACTGTGAGCTCAATCCAATAGAGCTCGTGTGGAGCCAGGTCAAAGGCTATGTTGCTTCAAAGAACACTGACTTCAAGATCGATTCAGTCGAGAAGCTGTTGCTGGAAGGAATCGCGGGTGTGACCCCGCAGAACTGGTTCCGAGACTGCAATCACGTGATAAAGCTTGAGGATGAGACATGGGAGCGGGATGGCATTATAGACAGCCAAACAGAAAGTCTGATAATTTCTTTGGGCACAGATTCGAGTACTTCTGATGAGTCGTGCAGCTCTGACATGAGCGGAATTGATGAACTGCCATGAGCATCTCCATGTGTGCTTTTTCAAAGCTTCAACCAAAAGATTGCACGCGTGCCTAACCAGAAACTGTGATATTGCTTTTGCGGTCCATCAGTCACTGCTATTTAGTTACTTTTTATTGCTTATTGACTTCATTTTAATTTAATCTGCTGATTTCTCTATGTTTCGTTGCACTTCGTGTATGTTCTGGTTACATTGCCGTGGTGTGATAATAATTGTTGGGATATTGTGTGCCAAAACAACAATGTGGTTATGTGACATGCCGTGCTAGAGGGTTGCACAAGTTGTGACCACCCGGTGTTGTTTAACATGCACCGAAACATAAGTACACGGGCGTTTGGCATTTCTGATCCATCGACATGCGACAGGCTCAAACCTGTGCTTTTTGTGTCAGTGGCCGTGTACTGTGTGCGGTACTGTCACAGCGGCTCTGATGTGATGATGTATCACAGCCATGGACATTTACATTATACGCTGCATCAGCGAAAACCACATTTCTTAGTTGAGGATTGAAGTCTTGAAAGTTTGTTCATTTTTCTGTGTGATCTCATGCCGGCAGTGCTTGATGCCTTGTTTCATTGCTGTCTCAATGGGACCTGAAAGTGTGATACTGCTTCTTGTCATTGTTTTGTTCTTCATTTACTCATTTCCTAATGTTTCTACCATCTCATTCTTCGTTATCAATGTGTTCCTGCTCTTACCTATTTTCATTTGTTTATTATAAATGGTTCTTTTATGCAAGCAATGCCAGCAACGAGTTATGGTTATCACATTCTGTTCCACAAGTGCAAAAATGTTATGTTGACATAGAGTTCCAGCAACGCGTTATGGTTATCATGTTCTGGTCACAAGTGCAAAATGTTATGTCGACATGGAGTGCCAGAAAAAAGTTATGGCATCACGTTCAGGTGCCACAAGTGCAAAAATGTTATGTTGACAGAGTTCCAGCAACGAGTTATGGTTATCATGTTCTGGTCACAAGTGCAAAATGTTATGTCGACATGGAGTGCCAGAAAAAAGTTATGGGCATCACGTTCAGGTGCCACAAGTGCAAATATGTTATGTTGACATAGAGTTCCAGCAACGAGTTATGGTTATCATGTTCTGGTCACAAGTGCAAAATGTATGTCGACATGGAGTGCCAGAAAAAAGTTATGGGCATCACGTTCAGGTGCCACAAGTGCAAAAATGTTATGTTGACAGAGTTCCAGCAACGAGTTATGGTTATCATGTTCTGGTCACAAGTGCAAAATGTTATGTCGACATGGAGTGCCAGAAAAAAGTTATGGGCATCACGTTCAGGTGCCACAAGTGCAAAAATGTTATGTTGACATAGAGTTCCAGCAACGAGTTATGGTTATCATGTTCTGGTCACAAGTGCAAAATGTTATGTCGACATGGAGTGCCAGAAAAAGTTATGGGCATCACGTTCAGGTGCCACAAGTGCAAAAATGTTATGTTGACAGAGTTCCAGCAACGAGTTATGGTTATCATGTTCTGGTCACAAGTGCAAAATGTTATGTCGACATGGAGTGCCAGAAAAAGTTATGGGCATCCGTTCAGGTGCCACAAGTGCAAAAATGTTATGTTGACATAGAGTTCCAGCAACGAGTTATGGTTATCATGTTCTGGTCACAAGTGCAAAATGTTATGTCGACATGGAGTGCCAGAAAAAAGTTATGGGCATCACGTTCAGGTGCCACAAGTGCAAAAATGTTATGTTGACAGAGTTCCAGCAACGAGTTATGGTTATCATGTTCTGGTCACAAGTGCAAATGTTATGTCGACATGGAGTGCCAGAAAAAAGTTATGGGCATCACGTTCAGGTGCCACAAGTGCAAAAATGTTATGTTGACAGAGTTCCAGCAACGAGTTATGGTTATCATGTTCTGGTCACAGGTGCCAAATGTTATGTCGACATGGAGTGCAAGCAAAGGTTACGGCTATCACGTTCTGTGCCACAAGTGCAAAATGTTATGTTAATATAATTCATGGTGTTAACGTACGGAAACCACGATATGATTATGAGAGACGTCGCAGTGCAGGGCTCCGGAAATTTTGACCTTCTGGGGTTCTTTAACGTGCCCCTAAATCTAAATACACGGGCCTCGAGAATTTTCCCGTATGGCTGTGATGCAATAAATGATATGAACTGTTTTTATGCATACTTATTTTTTTTCTACCAATAACAATTTCGTATTATAGACAATACCTGTTACATACTGCATGCACAGGGATGGCAAAAACAACGATGGCCAACACACTACATGAAGGTGCTTGACGAGCGAAGCTCAATAATAAATCTGTATCAGTCTCTATTCAATTAAGCGTAAGCTCTCTTAAAATCTTCCAATTCAGTGGTATCATGGTATTTGCGTATTTTTGCTGCGGTGTGTGCTTGGAGACGTTCGTCATCTTGCATAGTTTGCATAGCTATTATATTTTCACGGGGTCATGACGTTGACGAAGGCAGCAGTCGGCCGGTAAACGGAAAGTCGGATTACAGCTATGCACACGGGCGCTGATAGAGGCGAGTACAGCATCGGCCGTGGAAAAGCTGCTCATCGTTGGGACGCGCCGTCTTTTATACATCACGCATCGAACTTTCCAGCCTTATCACTGGTGGCCGCGCAAGCTCTGAGATAAGCTTGACTGTTCGCGTCTTGCGCGCAATCTTAACAACGATCTACAACAATTGTGAGGCTTCTCGAACACTGAGGCGCAGTCTGCGCCGATCATTGCTGACAGTCTTTGTGGGCGTAAACCGAATACAGCAAAACCTAAACAAGACAGGCCCGTGGCAGGATCGTGCCGCAACCGGCCTTCCATTTCGCCTGTACCAGGGCTCAATACTGTAAACGTTAACATTCGAGCACGTGTGGCGGGTACCCGTATATACTGGGCTGAACACGGAACCTAAACTTCACTGTTATAACGGCTGAATAATGCTGGGAAAACATTCTGAACAGCGGAAACTTTTATATGTACCAGTATATATACAGCACAGTAACTAGCTGCATGTATGCACTCTCATCAAAGTTTAACTCTGACGTTCCCATTTTGCATGCGTACATTTTGCTAAACACACTAGCGCTGCGAGCAAGCGAAAACCGAAACTGGAACTGAAATCGGCTGCAAGCTGCCGGACTACTTGCGTAGTAACACAAATGTGCGGAGGCCCCGCCTCCGTAGCCTTCGCTCCAATGTCAAGAAAAGCTGTCGCCGAGTATAGTTGCTGTACAGAGCACTTCTTTTTTATCCAGAGAATCATATGCAGACCTGTAAGTTCGCGCATAACGTTTGCAACGTTTGAATTTCACGCCATTTTTCGTGCACTGTGCAAGTTGGCCGCTGTACAGAGGTACTGCGCTAAAAAAATTGTTCACAGAAGGATCCATACAGGCACTTTTCCCAAGCTGACAAAGTGCAACAATTTTTAAGCGCTTATGTAATAGTACATAGATCGTCAAATATATTGCATTTGATCTGGCTTTAAGCATGTATATTGGCATGCTCATGTTTGTATGATATTATAGCGTGCGGGGTTTTTTCCCAGGGACCTTTTTTTTTTCTCGAATTGCCCCGACTCCTACCCCTTAGCGTCCTTAGCATTTCTTCTTCGAGCGTTGCTCCTGTTGGTTGCTCACGGTAGGACTACATTGCTCACAAGTGTGCAGTGACATAGAAGGTGAGTTTCAGCAGTTTTCTTCATTGCTTTTTTCGCTCAATGCAATATGCAATTTGGTGACGAGGCACTGAAGCAGAAATCTCAGATGTTGTTATATATTCCTATCGCCATTTTATGTGCACACACCATTATTTTCTCAGGTTACCGGAGGACACGTGCAGAACGTTTTTAGATACGGCATTCGAGCACGTACCAATTCAGTTAGCCTTAATTTTTTAGCGTAATTTCGGCAAAAACGATGTGTGATATTAAATTAGTTCAACGGACAACCTTTTGTTCACTACATGCAGATATATATATGCATATGTGTACGTGTACGTAGTACATATCACGAGGTATCACAGTATCACGTAATTGTTAACTCCCTTAACCACGGATTATGGTAGATACTAATATAGGCGAGCGTCAAGTAACGCGACTTGCTCTAGGATTGCGGAAGCGCTGAAAACACGTGCGATACGTGCTTGATATCTGTCATGCTACTTAGAGATGAATGCACCCTGTCTGTATTACGTGTACAATCATGCGCTTATAATAACACCAGTGTGAAGCCGATGGTCGTATCGCTGATCTCTTCTCACCGAATTAGGAACTACCGTACCTTGGTATCAATGCTCGCTCATTAAAGAAATTGCTAGGGTGTGCCGGCATTTATCGAGGAGGCAGCCAAAAAGTTCTCGGTGAATTTGGCAGAGTTTGCAGTGATATTATGACCGTGAACTAAGTGGAATACTTTTTAATGTAATAAAATTAACATTAGTGGCACCAAATAGTCGCTGTCTAGACAAAGCATGGTTTGACGTGAAGGAAATGTATGCCTGCAGATATGTCTGCAGGTCACTAAATGCCCATGGATAACTTAGAACCAGTATTTGCCCACCTCAAGCAGCCACCTATTAATCATTTGCTTCATGCTGAGATATGCAAGCATTCGCTTATTTCAGTTAAGAGTACAGTCCATGTAACCCTTTGAACTTTTGTTGTTTGTGCACCTTGGCTTTAATTTTTAATACTGGCTCCTGTTTTCAGGTTGAGAATGAGCCAGGAGCCATCTCTTCAAGGCTGCACGAGGTGATATCAAATTCTGTTATTATCATAGCAGTGCCACGATCAGGTGCAGTGAGGCTGAGAAAACACGCCGCAAGGAGCGCAAAAAAGTCATTGCTGGTGCAGCTGCAAGCATTTCCCGCATAGATAATCTTGTGCACAGGGTATCCGGCAGAGATGATGACTTTGCTGACGAGTCTAAGAGTAAGAGACTTTGCAACGGTGCAGACAGTGTTTATATCGAAGGCACGTCCCTTAGTGCACATAAGGATACTGCGCATGAGCAGTTGCCTGTTGAGCCAAGTAACCTTGCAAGTGCCAGCACAAGTGGAGATTTGTGCATTTTGAATTCAAGCAAGTCTGCACATTCATCTGCGAGTTCATCTGATGATGAATTGATGATTGACAGGTGCCATGATATTGCTTCATCACTCAGGGGCTGGGCATTTGGTGGAAATACAACTCACGAAGGCCTTGATAGCCTTCTGCACATACTAAAACCCCATTTGCCTCACTTGCCAAGTTCAGCACGTACACTTCTAGCAACACCACCAGCTGTTGCGCTTAGGAAATTGAGCACTGGACAGCACTATCACTTTGGATTAAAAAGGAGCCTCGGTGCTCTGCTTGAAACTATGTGTCGCCTGCCTTGTTTGGCTTTCCAAGTGAGCTTCAATGATGATGGCCTGCTACTCTTCAAAAGCAGTGGAACCGAGTTTTGGTGCACACTTGACGAGCTGCATCACCCACAGCATCGTAGAGAGGACAGTGTGCACATTGTCGGTGCTTACTGTGGGAACTGCAAGCCTGTTCTAGATGAATTTATGGATCGCTTTGTCGATGAACTGGCTGAAATTTTGAGGGATGGATTTGTACACAGGGGAGAACTCTTCGTTGTGTCTGTAAGAGCATTCATTTGTGATGCCCCAGCCAGGTCATTCATAAAGGCAGTGAAAGGACACAATGCAAGGTCAGCCTGTGAGAAGTGTATGACTGAGGGGGTTTATCACGAACGAATGACGTTTCCCGACATCACGGCTCATTGCCGTACTGACTTCAGCTTTGCTGAGCGGACAGATGATGACCGTCACAAAGGCCCTTCACCACTTACGTCTTTTGGACTAGGGATGCTTTATTATTTCCACTAGAGTATATGCACCTTGTGTGCTTAGGGGTCACAAAGAAATTGTTGCTAACTTGCCTGCATGGCAGCCTCTCTGTAAGAATGCAGTCTGCTAATGTAGAACGGCTGTCAGGCCTTCTATGTGGACTGAGGCTTCAGGTTCCTAGGGCAGACTTTTCTAGAAGGTGTCATGGAGTTCAAGTCAACAGATGAAAGGCAGCTGAGTTTCACTTTTTTTCCTCATTATGCTGGTCCTGTTGTTCTCAAAGCTGTTTTATCCAAGCAGTTGTATGAGCATTTCCTCGCATTACATGTTGCAGTTTCCATTCTTGTGAGCCATTCCTCCGAAGAGCGCATTAAGTATGCTGAGCAGTTATTGGAGTTCTTCATGAAATGTGCTGTCATTTTGTATGGAAAAGAATTCTTAGTCTACAATGTACACTGCCTGGTTCATCTTGCTAAGGACTGCCTACAATTTGGTCCTCTTGACAGTTTTTGTGCCTTTCTATTCGAAAACTATTTACAGATAGTTATGCGCCTTGTGTGTACAGGCAGCAGACCTCTTGAACAACTGGTAAAACGGATTGAGGAGACTTGTAGCATCACATCTTTTAAGATGCCTGCCATCACAAACATTTCCCAATGCCATGTAGACCCAATGTCACAGCATTCAGTTGGTCCTACTTGTGGGCTGCTGTGGAAGGCACAGTACCGTAAAGTTCACTTTGGGAGCTCTGTGTTATGCACAGAGAGCCCAGGCAGGTTTGTGCTACTGAAAGATGGTCGTGCGATGTGCATCAACAACTTCCTACTTTGTGGCAATGAGCTTGTTGTTATGGCCCAAGAACTGCAACAAACTGAAGACCTACTCCTTAATCCCTGTCCTTCATCAGTTGTTTCTGTGTTTTCTGCTCGTGGTACCAAGCGGCAGTTGTCCAGTTTCAGTGCTTCCAACATTGCTTGCAAGGGCACGCTTTTAAATGCTTAACGCAAAGTTGCTTTCTTTCCACTTTTTCACATGTGTTGTGTTTAGTGGTGTAGGGGCACATATAGCTACAAAATAACAGAAGTAGACATATGATCTTTTCGTGGTATGAGAGTAGTGGAAAAGGATTGTGGATTAGGCTAACATTTTGATAAAAGGAAACGTCTTCGAAAGCGACAACCACTTGTAATCATGTCAACCCTCAATTTTTCTGTTTTTCTTGTGCTTTGTGGCTCCTCACAATATTTAGTGCGAGGTAAACTGTACACTGAAGCATACCCTTGTGTAACTTCGAGGTTGTATCTTATTTAGTTGTACTGCATTCGCCAGTATCTCATCGATATTGTAAAATTTATCAACATACCCAGGAACATCTTTATGGATTACAACCCCCACGCCATACACCATTCCAAGGCTCGCTCTGGAGTAAACGATGTGCTCATCAATTAACAGTGTGTGCTTTCCCTGTTTTTCCTAATCTCACTATGGTAAATGATACCTCAGTTTGTGCCTCAAGCAGCCCAAGTAGTCCATCTTTAACTTCAGGAAGTTAATGCATCAAATGTCGCCTGGTTCAGTTTCCATTGACAGCTTGTTTGTTGTAAGCATCCTTTGCTGCTTCATGAGTCTGACAGCCACTGTAAACAGGTGCTCCATAGCTTTTGGAGGTTAAGGGCCAAGGTTTGAAATTGAATGTCATCTCCATTTTTTTAGGTTTTTAGTAGTTGACTTTCTAAGTGAAAAGACTACCTATGTCGTACCATCAACATGGATTATCGAAGAAGGCAGCAAAACATATGCCTTCTGGCCTCCAGCGTCCACAAAGTTGGACATTGTGAAGGCTATGACCTCAAATAAAACTGCCTTTGATGCTTCATGGACACTTCAGGAGGTGAACATTGTTGGGTATCGAGGTAAGAAGCAATGTTTAATGGGGCCTCTCATGCCCTAACACCTCACTATTTCATCATGCAAAAATGTGCCTTTACATTATTTGTTATTTCTTTGCAGATACCTTAAAGGAAGCTTTTGATAAGCTGAATGAATCAGCAGACACATCAGACCTGCAGAAATCAGATCCAGATGAACGTCGAAGAATGAGGAAGTTTATAAAGCAAAAGCGCAAATCAAATAGCGACATCTCAGATTCTGACGATGTTGACGAGCCAACAAGTAAGGGCTCACAGTCATCATGTCACAGCAAGGGTACATTTTTTTCCATTTAGCATTTGACAGAATATGCGACTTATGTTTTAAATTATATTGAAGCCCATCATATTCCTTATTTAATACAGCTGTTTTTTGATCACATCTGCGGTGCCTATAAAATATCTGCTGTATAGAGGGTATCTGTATCATTTGGTCAGGAATTTATTGCCAGAATTTTTCTTGAAACTGGTTCGTCGATAGTTTCCAGGCTGCCACGTGCACCAAAGCCACCATCAGTCATCTCATGCTTAAGTGGAGTGGTGCCACCCAATCCAGAAGACCATTCAGTTGGCACACAGCCAGTGACCAGTGGACAATTGCAGCTGTCTGCCTCCTCTGCTTTTGAATTACAGCCAGGTATAGTAGAATGTAGTTATTTACATTGAGTTTTCAAGTTTAGTGGTTCACGGTTTTTCACTTAGAGTATATTTAGTGATTCTGTAGAGAGAATAATTTTGAATATATTGCTGTTATTAACTGTGACCAACGTAGATCATACAGAACAAAGGTAATTCTAGTAGGGAGATCATTAACTTCCTTATATGCTTACATTCACTTTATTGATGTTAAATAGTTGGCAACATTTAACCAGTCATGCACATGGTATTGGCGTGTATATACCCTTTTCACTACTGTAACTGCATGTTTGTGCTTAGTGCACCAGTTTGTGCTAGAAGCAATCGGAAGTATTAGTTAATTGCCAGCTTAGCTGTTGCACCGAAATGCACTGGCCAGCATAAAATGAGTAGACTAGGGGCGTGGGATGGGCATTTTAGCTTAGTAAACCACAGTAAATCACACCGCTCGACTAGTAATTCTGTTCAACTTGTATCAATGCCAGTTCTGTGCCACATTGCCGTTTTTTGCAGCTTCCCAGTTGCAAATATGAGAATGTTTCTGTAACCACCTCTTCAACACTTTCAGGGGGTTCGTCTTCCAGCATCATGCCACTGAGCCCAAGACACACCCAGCACTGTGTGCGGACACCATGCACCAAAGTCCTGTTGCTGGACCATCACAACAGCAAACATGTTCTGGTGTGTAGTCACCTAGCATCACAGAACCTGAAAGCCCCACGCGGGGTTATACACCACCTCCATGCCAAACTCCCAGTGCAAGTTCCTATCGGCAGGAAACAGGTGCTTCTAAAACGATTGCCCATCTGATTACTCTAAATTTCTTCATATGGTGCAATATGTCTGTCATCTCTGTTTGGCTGCTTCAAACTCTCAATGTTTGGCTTGTCAAAACAAAGTTTTACTTCTTCCTTTGATACACATAACGCTGTGCTGTCAAGTTATAGGGGTGAGAAAATATTTAATATTTATGATGCAATTCAAGTCGTTCTTGCTTTTTGATTTGTAGCTCATTATTAGAAATTGTTAGGTACTTGTTCAAGGGAACGGAAAGTTGAGCGAGTTTGCTCATTCATAGCAATGGATGGAGTGAATGATTGAGGTGTAAAAGAATCACACAGGACAAGCACAAACTTCAACTAAAGTTTTCTTTGTAAAATTAATTTCCTGGAAAATTAAGCCCACATATCACACTTGACAACCAACAAAAAAAAGGGCAATAAACTGCATCATGAAACGACATATATTAAAGAGAATGTACATGCAACAGTATGGTGACACGTTAATAACAGTTAATTAGTGTGACACTGCACGTCCCTATTTCACCATCTAAAACATACGTTCACTCCCTTTTTTCTAATACGGCATGCCCCTACCATCTTCTATGCCGTTCAGTTTTCATGCTGAAAAATTCTGCTTCTTCAAATCATCATGCACAAAGATTTAATGTTTGTCCTCTGAGTAGTGCAAGCAGGTCGCTCGGCTAGACAGCGTTCTGGACAGCAATAAGCAGCATTCCTCCTGTCCGGTGTTATTTCTACCTTTTCCTATTTCATTCATGCTCTAGAAATGTATAACAAAATGTCCCGTGAGATTTGTTTTCCTGCACATATAACCCATACAAGGCAATCCACTGGAACAAAGACAAATGTATGTGGTCTAGCTGAGTGACATATATTACTATATCGTAAATAGGTTTTTGTTTTACAAAAATGATTACAGGCTGTTTTTCAATTGCTTGGTTAATATTTGTTACCTAAAAATAAGGTGGATGAACAGTTTTAGTTGTAGTTGTGCAACATTTCTTTCATACAGAAAACTTCCCCTGACACGGATCAGCTATCACTTACTTAGTGAGGTTCTTTCATTTGCAAATACGCTACACTGCATTTCTCTGTTGTTGAAATTAATATTATGACACAGTACTTTTGCTCTTCTGTAAGGTTGCCTTGTTTTTATTGCAGGACGCCCCAGCCCACCTCCTGTTGGACAGCTCACTTCTGCCTCGGGAAATCGACTTCAGTCTGGCAGGGGTATGGGCGAAACTTACATTTATGCAAAAGGAAAACCTTTGCGCTGACAGCAGAATGGTTCCATCTTCCGTATTTTACATAACATTGTGTCTGTCGGTAGCCTGGTGCCTGAGCTACAAGTAGTACTAGCTCGTACACTTCGAAGCTCTCTGATCTTTAGGTTAAAAATATCTTGAAACCAATGCAGTGAGCTGTTTTGAGATTCAGCTAGCCCTAGCCAAGTGAGAGAAGTGCAGCATGGAATTTTTAAAGGAGTACTGACACGATTTTGCGGTGGCGTAAAATATACATTTTTCGTTTTCTACTCATGTATTAACGCCCTCCGCACACGGAAGCTAGGAAACAAGTACAAAATATTTTAGTTTGCTTTTAAAGTTTTCGTCGAACAGTACTGCAAGCCAGCCGCAGCCTGATGGACACTACGATGACGTATGAACAGAGTCTCTTAAAAATTGCTGAAATCGCTGTCAGAGTCGCTGGACGACCATGAACTTGTCGTTGTTTGCGTGCCCCACGTGTAACTGACCATAGACGACAGAGTTGCAACGACACTATCACGAATTGCTATCCCTACGTGGCTTAAACGTACATCCGACTCTGTTGACACGTCACTAGGAAACCACCCTCGTGAAATCGAAACCGAAAGTGGGCTTTTAAGGGAGTCGTATTAACGATATCTTCATTGCATTGTGAGGCACCATGATACTCTTTTTGGGGTTCTCCCCGCCAGTCCTTTCACTTACAGTAACAATACGAGAATGTCAAAAATTGGTGTCAGTGCTGCTTTAAAATGGGAAGACAAAAAAATGGTTTCTCTGTCAAATTTTTTGCCTTTGTAGCTTTAATATACTATATCATACATATATATAATACTTGACTGTTTTAGTTTTGCAGCTCCAACATAGTAGCTGAGATGTTTAGTAATTTTATTAGGTTTACAAATGCTTCTCACTCTTGCTCACATTTGGTCTGAACTACTCTGATATTGTTACTTACAGGTAGAAGCAGCTCAGGCCCAACCTAGGAGAGGCATTTGATCTTGTCAAAAGGCTGCACGCAAGGCAGCTTGGTAAGAAGCACATAAAATTTTCAAGACTTGATGAAAGAGAGACTGATACTGTTCTTTGTGTAAATTCATATATTTTGAATATGAGTGAAATAATTGAACTTTCCAATATATTTCTAAAAGTCTTTGCTACTCAAATCGATTTAAAGGTGAAAACAGGGGGACACCAACCAAATTATAATCATTTAAAAGTAAAATTTACTTCTAAACATTAAAAAACCAGACGTTTCGGGTCCCACTCGGACCCTTCTTCAGGGGTGACTGGAGGGCACCAGACAGCAGCAGTGCTTATAAGGCCTTCTTTCTTCTCTCTTCCTTCCTTTCTCACTTTCTCTTTTTTTTCGGTTCTTCAAGCCGAGGGGGGTCATGCTAATGTTGAATCAGGTGCCGGAGTCCGCTAAAATAGACACTTGGCATTGCACCTGCAGACCGGTGCACGACCCCCCTCGGCTTGAAGCATTAGCATGACCCCCCTCGGCTTGAAGAACCGAAAAAAAGAGAAAGTGAGAAAGGAAGGAAGAGAGAAGAAAGAAGGCCTTATAAGCACTGCTGCTGTCTGGTGCCCTCCAGTCACCCCTGAAGAAGGGTCCGAGTGGGACCCGAAACGTCGGGTATTTTAATGTTTAGAAGTAAATTTTACTTTTAAATGATTATAATTTGGTTGGTGTCCCCCTGTTTTCACCTTTAATTTCGTCCCAACCAGACAGATCTCTGTCAAATGTTCACCTGTAAACCAAATCGATTTGCACCAGATTTTTATTATTTGAAGTAATCAAAGTTCTGAACTATAAATAGACTGGTCTCACTCTTGAAAAATCGGATTGCAGTGCTTCTACATGAAAGCCGACTTATTCAAACCCAATTCTCTTCATGAACTTTGGACTAAAGCAAATGGTTAATGGCAGCCACTGCGACCTGACACTTAAGGTGGGGCAGCTCAATCAATGTTTACAGACTAGAAACATAGTTGGGAAAGATGACTAGTACCTCCTCTTTGAAAATTTTGATGTTGAACCTTTTTCAGGATTCGAAAAAGAGGTCTTATAGACCCTTCGTGACGTTCTTGCAAACGTCAGGAGGATTCGCAAGAAAAATTCTTGTACAAATAATGTGGTGATGCAGCTGCCCAAATACTGCCCGTCACATCCTGTTAGCACCCTAGATTAGCTTGTAGAATTTGACAAGTATTTGTCTGATCAAGCACAGATGGGGGCAGTGGTAAGCCAATGTATAAAAAAAATTGGTTTCATTATCAGCTGCATGATTATGTTGTGCATCATTTATGTTGTGATCATTTATGTGCATTATGAACATATGGTTAAGAAAAACAGCGTGACAGAAAGACTTGTGCGACACGAAAGTATGCTAAAAGTCCCGTCACCTTTCTGCCGCGCCACTTCACCGAACCTCGTCCTACTTAACATTATGAGCATGTACATTTTTATGCATTATGGAGGCAGTGTATGTTATACTACTTAACATTATGAACATGTACATTTTTATGCATTATGGAGGCAGTGTATGTTATATGGGAAATTGGCACAGTTTGAATGTTGCGGTCAATAAGTACAGAGAGTTGGCAAGCCATGCCATACTGGCTGCAGTGCATTTCTTCTGAATTTGCATCACACGATACTTTGAATTTCCTTAAACTTGAAAGGAATGTAGTAAATGTGGCAGTACTAAAACTAAATTGCTTAGTGAGATTTCAATGTAAAGGAGCTATCAGCTCAATAAATAATTGGTGGTCCTATTTGCTCAATGGTAAATTTTCTCTCGTTTTCTTAGAGGGAGTGAATGCCACTTGTCCAAACTTAATTATGATTTACACAAACACGGTTCTTACCATTGTGCAAAAGAAAAAATTCTGTAAATTTACAAAATAATACTGTTTTTCGGAGTCAAGCGGGGCCTAAATACCTAATAGGTTTTGCGAGTTATCACAATTTTCCACATGAAGGCATCACTTTTGTCAGGCCATTCAAGTATCCATTAAAATATTTAATGCATATTTCAGGCGATGAGATAGTGTTCTTGCTGTATCACTGCTAGGTTATCCATCCATAGGCATCCCAACCTCTGGATGTAATGCATGCAGTAAGTTCTTTTAAGTATGACGCAACTTTGTTGAACTTATTTATGTATGGCTTTTTGTTACAGACGAGCTACTTTGCTCTGAAAGGGGGAAGTAGCTGTGCGAAGGGTGCTCAGGCACAGTGTATCAAAGGCTATTGCAGTGAAGTGCAGTTGGCCCGGCTCTCCGGGAAACAAGTTTCCATTTAAGAGCCCATCAAATGTTCTGTTGCTTCTGCTTGGTAAGCCTAATTGTGATGAATAGCACTTTTGTCTGCTGCTGCGGCTTTCGCTGGCAACACCTTCGTAATGAGCTTCAGTGTTATGTAGAATTCTCTATGCTGTGACATTGTGGTTTCAGTTGTTTAGAAAGTGCTTCATAGTGATCTTGTACTGTATTACGTTCGTTTGGCAGCTTGCCCTGCTGAATCACTTTTCTTTTAGTTTGATGTGCGCTGGCTTCATGAATAACGCTAACGTCTGCCGACTAGACCTATAGTCGGCAATGAAAAACAGTTTTCCTAGAACCATGTAATTCACCAGTTCTGTGTTTGATCACCTCAGTTTATGTTTGATCAGTTTTCCTATCTTTAGAAGCTGAGAATTGGAGCACATAACCAATTTCATGGTTTACTTGTCAGCTGAGCAACCCAACTATCAACTAACAATTTAAGGACGCAAGAGCTACGTAGCAAATTCAGTTATAAAGTAAAAGCTCATCAATTCGAATTTCACGGGGACGCTCAACGAGTTCGAATTAAACCGAATTCGAACTAACGAAATTCATTGAAAGAAACAGCGTGAATTGAGGTCTGGTTGCTTGAAATAAACAAAAATATTTATTGGCGAAAATAATCCGTTATGACTTTCTGTTTCTTTTCTTTAAATGCGATGGCCATGGCTTTGTTCTCCAAAGCGTGAATGTGCCGGAAAGCATCCTCTTCGCCCTCCTCAAAGCTAAAAAAGAGGCGCGCAACACCCATTGCCTCCAATAGTTGTGAAGCTGAGGGCCGCGTCAGTGCCTCTTCCTGTTCGTCGTTCTTATCTGCTTCGACGACGGGCTCTTCTCCGCCAGTCACCCACGCGATGATGTCATCGTCGGTGATAGTGCCGCAGACCACTGCACCGTTATCTACGTCAACGTAGTCATCGAAGCTGACATTGTCCAGCGCATCACGCAGTCCGGCACGGATGACCTCGGCCTCGCATTCTGTGCCTCGGCTTTCATCAGTTGCGCAAAAGCCACTGTGGCGGAAGCAGTTGGCGACTTGTTGCCGTCACCAGATCCCAGGCATGCACCAACATATGCATGGCCGTGAGCAGCGTCACATCGTAGCCTTTCATACTGGCGCACAACACCAAACGCTCGAGCATGTGGCACCTGTAGAAACACTTCAGGTTCTTAATGACGCCCTGGTCCATTGGTTGCAGGGCCGCTGTTGTGTTCGGCGGCAGAAACACGAGCTTGATCGCTTTAGGTCCACATCAACCGCGTGCGCTGAGCAGTTGTCCACTATCAGAAGCACCCGTCTGTTGGCCAATTCAAACTTGCGGTCGAGCTTGATCAGCCACTGTTTGAAGATCTCCCGCGTCATCCACGCCTTGCTGTTGGCTGTGTATTCCGCCGGCAGCGTACGGATATTTTTGAAGCAACGAGGCTTCAGGGCCTTCCTATGATGAGGAGGGGAAGTTTTTCGGTCCCGGTCATATTTGCTGCGACCAAGACGGTAACGCGTTCTTTGCTCCGCTTCCCGCCAGCACAGTTGTCACCTTTGTAAGTCAGGGTTTTGCTCAGCAGCAACTTGTAAAATAGTGCGGTTTCGTCCGCATTGAAAATATCACGCGGCGAATAGGCATTAAGGTACTCTTTCAAAGCATTGCTTTGCCAATTCGTGCACGTATCACCATCCACCTCTTTGCCTTCGCCTGGCACGGTGCGGAACACGATCTCGTGCCTCTCCCGGAAGCGATGGAGCCAGCCCTCCGAAGCTTTAAAATCGTCGATGTTCAGGCGAAGCGCGAAGTCCGCTGCCTTCGCCATAACGATCGGGCCGCTCAGCGGGATGTTCTCGCTTCTCATTTCTTCGATCCACATAAGTACTGCGCGCTCCAATTCCGGGTGCTTCGCCAAGCGAAGTCTCTTGCGACTGCTGGTGAAGGCATCAGTCGCGTAAGCCTCCTCAATCGTTCTCTTATTCTTAATGTAAGTTGAGAGAGTGCTTTTAGGGATCCCATGTTTTCTTGCGATTTCTAGTTTGCTTGCCTTGCCAGCATCCACTTCACGAAGGATTTCCACTTTCTCCTTGAGTGTTTTTGCACTGTGTCCTCTGCCGTGAGAAGTCATAGTGAACTGCGGTGACGCTAGGCCCAACAGACGAAGGCGACACACCACTTCCAAAACCCACGACACTGCACAGAACGACTTCGCAGCTCTGATGAACCCAAGGCCTAGCGACCGAGTGTGCCGGCACCGGAACCAAGTTGAACAAGTGTCTGCAGCACAAACTGGACCGGGAGACTACAGAGTACACGGCCGTCCACTTTTCGGGTGAACACGGCTCACCGTGGCCGCGTAGAGTTACTGTATATGCTACCTTTTCCTAAAGGTAGCATATACAGTAACTCTATGGCCGCGCTCCGCACAGCGCCAGCACGGCCGGTGCGGCGGCGCATCGAAGCAAACGCAGCGCAGGCGCACAGGGACCTAGGGGAGGTGCTTCGTATCGTCTGCTACAGCACGGGAGCGCGCCTCTATTGCTTCGCTGTGAAGCACGTTTCACTGAGCGAAGGCTACCGAGCGCCCGAGGCAGCGTCGCGAGAATGCGTGCTTCACTAATTGGAGCATTTCCCGGCTAGTTTTGTCTGCAGATTGTGCACAGCCTGCTTAGTCACGCTTGAACAGGAGCGAGCTTCTCAGCACGTAGCCGACTTAGCTGTATTTTTTTTTTGTTATTGTAAGTGATGAGGGTAAAAGAACAACGTCATTTTTTTACGCACTCTTTATTAGGCCCGGGCTATTTTCTTTTACTGCAACAGCTGTTGGTGCAGTGCATCCAGAGTAACCCATCAGGCACGATTTTAGTGATTTGGATCCTGACGTCATGGGTGTAGCGCGCTGTTTCGCGCATCTCTGGATTATATAACCAATTTTGATAATAGACCTAAGAAAGTGACCGACACCCTGGGCGATTCGATTTGCAGTTTTAAGTGGCCGATTTACCATCTCCGATATAACTCGCTGGAGATAGTTCTGCAGGAAGAATCTACTATGTGCCGCCTTTTTTTTTTAAGGGCACCCGCGTCATGGCTACTTTTCGAAAGCGCGCTGCGGGAATGAACTAGTCCTGCACTGTTATAGCATTTATATCGCCGAGGTGCTATGACAACCGGCAACCGAATAAAAATCTATTTTCGAAAGCTGATAAGATAATGTTCATGCAAGCTGAGAGAAATGCTTTCAATCCACAACCTCTGGTGTGTTTCGCTTTCACAAATCCAAAGATTTTTCACTTGTGGGCGACCAGGGACTTGATTGACAAGCAGCAGCGTGTCAGGATTGCAAGTTGATAAGAGATGGTCGCATCGCTTAAGCGAAAAAAAAAGGGGGGGGGGGGAGCGTGGTGATAGATCGGGCCAGCGCCCATAAGCATTTCTTTTGAAAGGTAGACGGTCCGACCTGACCCATCTGGGTCCGGCCGCGTTGGGGTTTCGAAAATGGCCACTCCGTTCGCCTACCACCATCAGCTGGTGGGCCGCCCGTTATATCATCGTGGCCGCGTTAGCTCTACACACGGGACGGCGACCTCCCCACGACCGCTACAGCATGACTTATTCGCGGCCAGCGTTGCTTTGCCGGTATTCGTATTTGGATTTTATGTACTCAACTAAAAGGGGCGAAGGCCCCTTTTGCTCACTACTAAAAAGATTATTCATCATACTAAATTTATCTGGTGCTCCCCCTTAATGGCGTTTATAACGCCAATGCCACGCATCGCTTTAGGACATGTACCCCAAAATTAACAATTTATTAAATTTTAGGAAAAATTTGCATATGGCCTCTTGAAAAGGTGAATGAAGTGGAAGCAAATAACGCCTTCCTCACTCGGCGAGACGCAATGTAAGCTACAGGAAACACACACTTCCATTATGGATTCTCCACTCCTACAACCTGTTCAGACTGACAGAAACGGCTTTAGAATGCTGCGTGCATTGACTTCAAGGATAAAAAAAAGAAGAAAGAAATGTCTGCGCCACTTATTTTACACGAGCCAGCAATGTTTCCGAAGAACTGACCGACGATTCCTCCAAATGAGAATGCTACTTCTTGAGTCAGGTACGCATCAGCACCGCTTGGGCGATTTTACGTAAAGTATGAAAACAAAAATGAATAGCATGTTTTATTCGATCCAGAAAGATGCAAATTGGTCGTAAATTACTGCAAATCCAGTTCCTATGCCGGAGAGAGCAGTTTTCTACATCACGTAACGTGATTCACACAACTAGAAGCGACATTAACATGCCAATAAGCAAGCCGCAGAGCAACGGAGTTACTGTCGAAATACTCTGTTTTGCCCTCCTTAATGAAAGAACCGATGACAAACATGATAAAATATATATGCACGATCGAAAAAATCGCCCTCTGAATTTGTGGTAACTTATGCCGGGTGTCGGTCACTTTCTTACGTCTATTATCAAAATTGGTTATATAATCCAGAGATGCACGAAACAGCGCGCTACACCCATGACGTCAGGATCCAAATCACTAAAATCGTGCCTGATGGTTTACTCTGGATGCACTGTACCAACAGCTGTCGCAGTAAAAGAAAATAGCCCGGGCCTAATAAAGAGTGTGTAAAAAATGACGTTGTTCTTTTACCCTCATCACTTACAATAACAAAAAAAATACAGCTAAGTCGGCTACGTGCTGAGAAGCTCGCTCCTGTTCAAGCGTGACTAAGCAGGCTGTGCACAATCTGCAGACAAAACTAGCCGGAAAATGCTCCAATTAGTGAAGCGCGGATTCTTGTGACGCTGCCTCGGGCGCTCGGTAGCCTTCGCTCAGTGAAACGTGCTTCACAGCGAAGCAATAGAGGCGCGCTCCCGCGCTGTAGCAGACGACGCGAAGCACCTCCCCTAGGTCCCTGTGCGCCTGCGCCGCGTTTGCTTCGATGCGCCGCCGCACCGGCCGTGCTGGCGCTGCGCGGAGCGCGGCCACGAAATTCAGTAAAGAAGAAGGAAAATGCACATGCTGTGAGGAAGATAGGGAAACGACGGAGCATGTTCTGATTGAATGCGGAAATATCCGCCCAGGTGTACGTTTGGGCACCACCCTACAGGAAGCCTTGGGTTTTAGGGCGAACAACGGGAAGCTGAACATAGCCGCGACTGAAATAAGTAAGAGACGGTTAGAATACTGGTGGCAGAAAACTAGAGAGAATGGACAAAAATAATTATAGAGAAAAATGAGGACCTTCTGCCATAAGGGGCAGGGAACTGGGCTATGAATTTCCGTTTTTTCTATAGTATGATCGATTTGATTGAAGTAAATTTAAAAGGCATGCGGAAAATTTAAAGAGACCCAGGTGAAAATGTGCAGCTGGGAATCTAACTGGTTTCAACAGGAAGTAACTGGAATCAAATGGTCCCAGTTCAAAGCCAACTGGTCCCATTTGGACACCAAGTGGGACGCAAGTGGTCCCAGTTACAGGTGAACTGGGGAGCAACTGGCCCCAGTTGGGACCACTTCAACTGGGGACAACTCCAAGTGGTCCCAGTTGCCGGCCAAATGGTACCAGTTAGAAACAAAGTGAGAGGCAACTGGTTTCCGTTGGTCCCATCTGGACACCAACAGGACCCATAACCAGTTCTTCTGGAACCAGTTGCCTTGACAGCCATCATTAGTTTCGTACCTTATTTGTTCGAAGAAAATAGAGTAAACAATTAACAAATGGATGCACAAAAGATATTTTAAAGAATAAAATTAGTTTGCGCAAATGCCGTAATATTTATTGATAAAAAAAAGCTGGGTAACAGAAAATTCAGAAGCGCCTGTGCGCAAGTTTCGTAGAGCACATGTGGATAGGCGAGGCATAGGTGCGGGCCGCTGTGCTGCGATACGTGTTGTGATGTTTTGCGCAGAGGAATGTGTGGATATTCGTTGCTTTCGTACTTAATTTATGCTCAGTTGTTGTTGAACGTTGCATCTATGGAAGAGATGACACTTCGGACCAGCGCATGACAACTGTTTTCGCCCGTGACAACATGCTTGTGGATCGATTGTGTGCAAACGACTTGGCGCTGGCGCTGCTTTCCTTGGTGCCGATGCTAGCATTTGAAGGTGAGAGATGCCTCCGTCTATGAATTCTTACACTGAAAAGTGCTTCGAAGTTACTGCATTGAGTTGAACTCGTAGTATCAGCCAGTGGCTGTTTGGCGTTTTTGGTAGGGTTGCATGTTTATAGTGTAATGAAACGCGCTGTGCACGGCCCCGCACCAGTGAATTGCAAGTGGGGCTTGGGCTGGATGTTGTTAAGATTCCACCAATCATAATAATGAAGTTCGACGTAGTCGTGGACGCAGCGTATGGCGCTAACGTAAGACGACACAGCGGTCATGATCGCAACATCCAGCCCAAGCCCCACTTGCGATTCACTGGTGCGAGGCTGTGCAAAGCGCGCTTCTTCATTACAATAGCAGTGATTTTCTTTTAACTTTGCTAACAGTATGGAAATACAATTGCTTTCAGATGATGAAATATGTGCACGACCCACGAAATATCCAAGACTTTGCCGCGTCTCCAAGAAAGCATTCAAGAAGATTCCGAGCCAGAGCACAAGCTGCAATATTTCTAATAAATGTCACGTTTCAGCGCCGAGCTACCTAATTCTGCTGTATGGCTTGATCTACAGATTTTGCCGCCAGCATTACCAACTCGGTCACATGCGATGGCAACGAGCGATCTTTTCACTCATTAAATAATGATGTACGGTTCCAGCTGAGTATAGTTCACAATCTCTGGTAAAGGTGTCACCCCCTGCTACTGGCCTCGCATAGGTGAGGTGGGTAGCAGCGGGGCCATTTGGAACCAATAGCAATGGGGACCACCAGTTGGGACCAGTTCAAGTGGTTTATGGTCAAATTCCCAGTGGGGACCAGTAGCAATGGGGACCATTTGGGACAAGTTCAAGTGGCTTATGGTCAAATTCCCAGTGGGGACCAGTTGCCAGTGGGTCCCATCTGAGACCCGTTGCAACTGGTCCCCACTGGGAATTTGACCATAAACCACTTGAACTGGCCCCAGTTGTTTCCAGTTGCAATATTTTCACCTGGGGAGAGAGAAAAAAGAAGTGCTTAGATCTTCTTACGAGCCTGGTGGCGCACATGTCACCACCCCGCTACAAAGGGGACACTCATAGCATCCATCCATCCATCCATCCATCCACGGTGAGCCGTGTTAGAGTGTACTAGAAAGGTTGAGTGGCGCGGCCACCGCTCAGCGTCTGAGGCGCGGCGCACGGACAGCATAGAGGGGGGCGCTGTGAGCGAGGTGGTTTGGTGGACCAAGGCACGCTGCGGCTAGCCGTGCCGGCCGCGTTCGTAAGCTGCTTTTCTGCAGCGACTGGTGCTGTTCAGTGGCAACGTAGATAAAGCCGTCATGCTTTAGCACACGTAAAGTGCCCGCGCACAGCAATATAAGCTGTGAGTGCACGGATAGACCTAATTGTTTTTGCGAGAGCTGTTTGGTTGAAGCGTCTGCTACGGCACTGTAGGGTGCAAGCTAAATAGGATGTTCCATTTGGTTCTGCCTGAATAGCCACCTGCACAAGCTTGGATCGACAGCGTCGTCGTCTTAGAGTACAAGTATATTTTGACTTTGCAGATGGCATAAACTTCAACAAGAACAGGCTTTTTTTTTTCGCTCGGCAGCGCTAGAACAGCGTGCGCTCAGTTCACTCAGCCTCCAATGTAAATGAACGGACTGAAATTTACAAGACGACTGCATTTCCTTTTGCGCCACTAATCACTTGCCTAATCATTTCTGCTTCAACCCACTGAAATTGCAATCTGGTGCCTCATATAATGTATGCGTGCAATCTTAAAATGCCCAGTCGCAGACACGCCATAATTTATTAAATATACTAACACATTTCCTTACGAAACAGTCAACATTTATATCCTCCTTCGAAAGGTAAAGCATTGAGTGCTTGTCCTTCGGGACGCTGAAGAGAGACAGTTTTCGCTTGAATTTAACACCTGAATAGCCGGTGCGACAGCCTGGTGCATAGCAGTGCCGATGGCGGTACTTCGGCATATTATACTGAGAGGGCCAGGGGAGATCGTGGACAGGGCACAGTGAGCATCATAAAGAAGCCAAAACCAACAAGCGGCGAGGCGTTCCACGCAGTCGTTACCACTTTTGACAGCGCACGACTCGGTGCGCCCCAAACCACCATGCCAAACCACCTCGACCGCAGCGCCCCCACATAAATTTTCCGTGTTTGGAGCGTCGCTTGAAAGCATGGGCGCCAGTGGGGGTTCGCGGCACTCAACCTTTCTAGTACACTCTAGCCGTGTTCACCCTAAAAGTGGACGGCCGTGTACGTCCGACACGGAGCACCCAAAGAAAGAGCGCGGATAACGCGGGGACGCCACGCCGGCCACACCACACATCCGGGCACTACGCTGAGCGCTCGCGCCATCTATTGTTACACCAAGAAAGCTTGCAGCGCCGGTATGAAACACCACCACACGGCGGCGTGCAGTTCGAATTATCATTAGAGGAGCCGATGCGCGCATGAACTAATGAGTTGGTTTACCCATAGACGCCTATGTATCGCGACCGGACCATGACCGTCAGTTCGAATTAACCCAAAAGTTCGACTTAATGAGGTGCGAATCAACGAGCTTTCACTGTAGCACTTAAGGGTGCATCAACTGCCCCAGCAATGTTCATAAGAATAAAGAACATACAAGTCCGTGATGCTCAAATCAGCCAAGGAATTTGTGTCTATAATGCAGTCATTTTTATATCTGTGGCATCATTTGTCGAAAGAAGGGGGAACGATTTCTGGCTGACATTGAAATTGTAAATTCAAGGCCACATGCTGAACTATACATGCCTTGCACCTACGTCACGACCAGGCGCTGCGGGATACCGTTTCGCCATCGTGGAGGACCAGCCGCGGCAGTGAAAGTGCGGACGCCTACGCGTTTCTGTACTCGCTCTCGTTAGCCGCGGTATTTGAGTTCCCGAATGGCATGAAAGCAACGAAGAGACGAGTGTGAGAGAACACAAGCCTTTTTCACGGGCCAAAAGACGTACACGGTCAATGCGGCCGCACGAAGAAACTAAAAGCCCGAGGCAGCGTAGTTTGTGGCTGACGCCTACCAAGCGCGCCGATCACGACACCGAACACGCTGGTACATCCAAGTATGCACGAGGGCCCACAAATGTTTTGCGAGCAGAGTTATGCACCTGTTCCTGCCTTGAGCATCGTCCGTCGGCTCCCGCCGTAACCGATCGCGAACGAACGTAGCGACAGATGTCCTGGCTCGCGCGCCTCAAGCCACGCGCGACGCACTTTTGCCAAGGCCGGTGGTGTTGGCCCGGCTGGGCTACCGTGGAAGTATTCTAAAAACAACCTTCAACGAGTCAGGGGAACCCATGTGTTCACGCCGCCGAAAAGGAAGCTCATCGTACTTCAAAGCGCGATCGAGCTTCTGTTAACAGTGGGTGACGCACTCGGTGGAAGTGCTTCGTCGGCGCAGCAAGCTATATTTGCTGGTAGAGATCGCAGATATCTAATTCTTTTGCTCAGCATATCGCATCATTAACACACGCGCGCACGGCTGCGCTCACATTTCGCATTAGGAAGTATGACATTCGATCGTCACGATTTTTTTTTATGGGACACCGCGAAAAGAACAGCACAAACTGCATTCGTAGGCATTCCATGTAAGATCTTAGAGGACACAAATATCGATGGGACACTGACGTCTGTACACTGATGCAGCGCAGATCATGAACAGCGCGCTGAAAGGACGGTGCCTCCTGAAAGGCGAGGCTGGTGCAACGGCAGTCGCGGAGTCGATCGGCACTGCGTGCGTGCCAGTCGTTGCCGCAAGATAAAGGTGAAAGCCGTACGGAGAAAAACGAAGTAGTTGACGATGTCCCCGCTCATCACTTCGAGTACACAGCGTTGGTGCCCGTCAGGCGTCCGGCAGCTTCGTGTAGGGATCGGCATCGTCACACGTTCGCGCATTTGCTCACATGAACATCGTGCCGATACGATTAACTCAGGCTGATAATCTTCCGCAAGGGACGGCGGCAACATTGCGCTTAGAAATTTAGAGAAAACGAACCAAAACGCGGTCGAATCAACGAATGTATGAACGGCGCTGCAGGGAACGAACCAAGAAGTGGTCCTCCAGCATGCCCGTCGCGCCGACAGCGGGGCAGTCGTGACGTCACGTGCAAGCTATGTATAGAGTTTGACTCGCGTGTTCTCAGGATCCACGATTACCCATCGGCAGGGTTTTCTGACGATGCTGAAAAAGTGTTGCAGGAGCCCCTCTAAGTGGGTCATTTTTTATTGTTTTTCTTCATATTTTGTGTCATGTTTTCTGTCACATGGATGAGGTTTTCACATAAGTGTGCAAGCTACCCTTAGTAACAAAATGAAAGTAATGAAACAGTGTAGCACGTTGCTCCATCAACTCTTGTTTCCTTTATGTCTGTGCATGTGCTGTCATCCTCATGACCATGCATAACAACTAACATTTTGGCAAATATTTCAGCTGTGCATTTTGTTGAAGGAATGTTGAAAGCAAGTGCCCGAGCACTTTCAGCATGCAACTTAAAAGAAAAAAGAATGGGCTCACAGTATTTTGTGTAATTGTATTTTACAGGTGCAACACACGCATTATTCAGCACAACCTATACAGTTGTTGCGGACGCCATGTTTGCTGCTGATCAAGACTGAGGACGCACGCAAAGACGCCGTACTGCCATGAGAAAAGAATAAATTAAGGAACGCTATGCAGTCTGGAGGAATGTATTTTATAGTGTAAATAAACATGTGTTCAAAATATTTGCCTTGTGACTTATCTGGGTGGGACTGACCAAAACATAGCAAAATGCTCGGCATGACATTGGCCAAGATGACAAAGTAAATAAAAGTGCTACAAATTGTATTGACCGGAGTGCTTGGACCCCATATCAATGACAGACTTAATAGATATTTATATGGTATTCCATAAAAGAAAGCAGGAACTTTAGCTGTGCATGACATTGTTGCCCAAAATAAAAATCATGCTTGGCTATTGCATGCTACTCCGCTATAGTTCCAATTGGGACAGGAGGTCTTTCCAATCATTGTCCAAGCATGGCCTTCCTATGCTTGGCCAACTGTAGGCTTGTCACGTATGCCAAGCACATTCCTCACTTGGCCTCCAGTGACTTTCCAATCATGGCCACTGATGCTTTGCCATGCTTCGTCCTAGCAAATTTTGCTGGTAGGGAGTGACACCTCCACCCATGTATTGTGTCATATGCTGCACTGCTACTTTGCACTCATGCATTTGTACCAAGTCGGTGCTGACAGCAGGGGTGTACAAGAAAATTATGAACCAGCCCTGTACCTTTCACCCCTATTAAAACTGACATACCCTTATTCAAACTGACATGAAGTGCAATGCTAACACGTGTCAAACATGATTCGTTCTTTCTTGTCTTTTGCGTTACGTCATAGGCCAGCTGCCTACATATATAGCTCGTTGTGTCTGAAAGAAACAATGTTGTACGCTTACTCTTGGGCTGCCTCCGTCACTTTGTCACTTGCTACAACACAAATTAGCAGCCCACATCTGCAGATACCATTGGTGAACTGCTGGAACAAACATCAGGGTGCATCACCACCTGAACAAGTTCATGTCGAATCAAATGTACCTAATAAATGTCAGGTCCCTCTTTGACACCCTAGTGCACCACGGTCAATCAATTCTTGCTGTGTAGCAAGACACATTTGCAGACATTTGAGTGAAATAAGGCATTTACTCTGACCGAACTGCCCAAAAGTGTAGCCACACCCCATGACAATTACATTTTTCTTTGCTGAGCACATATCAGGCTTGTAAACATGGCACTAAAATCCATATTATTACTTCAACTTTCATGTGAACTGTTTACAATCCTCGGAACACAACTGTTGAGAACGCTGACTTATGAAAATGAACAGTGCATATTTCAGGGTGCCAATGCAATGCTTGTTTCTTCTATACTGTGCTTCAGTGTTGTTTACAAGAAAAAATAAACCAAGGTCATTGTCACAAGTGTGAGTATACATTATTGTGAAATACCTGAAGGGGAATGTAGAACCCAATCTACGGAATATTTTTTCAAAAAGAAAACTGATCATTCATACTAAATGGGCGACTATGATGGCAGTAGCATGAAAGGCACAAGGAGCAATACAACTCTATTACAATAGTGTGCTTATATAGGAGCAAAGTGAAAAAAAAACATGTAACTTGGAAGACGTTGCTCTGCCACCGTTGCACTTACTGTAAAGCTCAATTAAAGAAATTGTTTTCTTTTTTTGCATATATGTGCATGCTCATAGTACAGCCACTGAGTGCAGGCATTAGAGAATATCGCATAATTGACATTACTGCAGATTTTTCAGTGCAACCTGAAGGCTCATGCTAATTTTGTAGGCCAAAAGTTCAATGACACGAGTGTGTCGAAGCTCGTAGGCAAGCATCTCATCTAGCATGTGGCACTCACATGTTCTGAACAACATCCACAACTTGCAGCTTGTACATGTGGCATCCTTCCGCAGTTGTGTCGTGAACGGCATAGAAGTCTCTCCAAAAATCGGAAGCAGGCCAAAGTGCCATGATGGAAGGGACTTCATAGGGTTTCTGATGCCATCCTTCAAGGGCACGGTACAGGGATATGCCTTTACACCTGAAATAAAGGGCAGCCGCACTTTACATGTGCCTGCCAAAGCACGCTGCAGTTTTATATTATATCAGGGGACAAGGTTATATTTCGGTCATTCTGTACTATACAGCAGCAGGCACTCTAGTCACCCCTTAATCTCTCTCAACAAAAATAGACAAAATATTTTACAAGCATGTGCAAGTAAAATTATATTCAACAACAGGTTTTCCTCTCGTTATGCTTATCGGACCACAGCATCACAGAGCGACAGGCAGCAAAGGAATGCAAGAAGTTAAGGCTTCTCAGCAGTGTGGGACAAGCTTATGCCAAGCAGCGTTGGAGGGATAGTGTTTACAGTACATAGTTATCAGGGTGATAGCAGTTCATTCCATTATTATGTCATTGCGGTAGTTTTCACTGAAATGAGCCATTGAAAAAAAGTAGCAGCAAGTTCCCCAGTCACCAGAGTGAAACTGCTTGCCTCTGCTCATGCTGAGCTGCTTTGATTTTAGGCAAAATATAGAACACTTGTCCATGCCTATTTTCTCCACTTTTAGTATGTATCTTGATTACTCTATTTGTAAAACTATATCATGCTGAATTGAAGAAATGCTCCCGGGTCAAAATGAAAAGCCATGACACATATTCCGTCAATTGGAAATCAAACAGACAAAAGCATACTATTGTGCAATGTCGTGTGCCAGTGACAGTACATTGTGGGCATTCTCTTACATACCAGGAGAGATACATTGCCCAAGTAATGTAGGAAGCGCAGGGATCCTTTGAAGACGCCACTCGAAGTTATTTAAATTTACAAGCTACAAGGGCCTCACAAAAGTGTAGTATGTACGATATACAACTTCCTGCAATATATATAATACTACAGGGAAATGCCTTCAACAATTTCCTTTCTGACCACTTAAAACCGCTTCTAGGCTCCATATTCCAGTGAAACCTGACCTGATCGGTTCAACGCAGTCTAAGAGTTGCTTTTTTGTGAAATTAAATAAACAAAGCATTGTTTGTGTTAAAGGGCTAAATTTCGTTATTCCCAGATTTCATACTGTTACTTAATATCTAATGCAACCCCAAACAGGACTGTGAACCAATAGCTCTCACTGTAACAGTTAAAGCAGAAGAAAATTAAAGAAAGAGGTGATACTTTAATCATGCGCTATGTTTATTGGCTTCCAAATTTGCTGCCCGCATTTGGCTGCAAAGCAGGGGGTTTTACAAGTAACATTGCAGCATGCCAAAGAGATTAACATGAAAAGATGATGAGTGTTCCCTCATCCTCAAGTTTCTTAAAGGTAACAAGCATAATAAAACCATAAATATACATGTAAAATGGAGCAATAGTTGCCATATGTGGGTAGCACAGCACGTTCTTTACTACCCTCTTACAGAGCAGTTGCCAAAAAAAAGAAACTTTATAGAACCACTCTGCTGAAACAAAGATGTGACTTATTATTGGAAACTTTAATAGCTCACCAATTTTTGCTCCTCAAGGGGCCAGGGAATTGCAAAAAAAAAAGAATGCTCTTAAAAATATGCTTGAATCACAAAAACAAACCACTACTGCTGAACCAGGAAGAAGTAATTGCGGGTAAACCTTACATTAGATTATATCTGCTTGAGTTCAAGCGTGCTCGCATCTGCAAAAGTGTCACATTCTCATCTTAAATGTTAAAATTCTATGTTAATACAGTGAAGACTTCTGATGTTGTGAGCAACGAGACATCTCCGTATCCTCAAATTCTTAGTGGCATTTACCTGACAGACGATCTCTTGGTCTGTCAGCTCCACACAAAATTCAATGTGGGCGTGTTAAGAGCACTGCGATGCAGCTGACTAATCCTCTCTGCTTTTTCGGCCAGGTGACAGCATGGATTTATTTCAATTCCCTGCTGCTATCTTCAGCAGCGAGTGATACCAGCATGTTGCCTTGTCACCAAAATGACTCACGAGATTCTGCATGGCTGCCAGATTGACGCACCTTCACCGCCGCCCCATGACTACATCAAGAATTCGGATGGACGATGACACATCTTGCTACCTGTATGAAGAAAGGGCAGAACCCCAGCACCCTTAGTGGGTGTGTGATCAGCACTGCAATGCGGCTGGCCAATCTGTTCTATGTTTTCGTTCAGGTTGGTTAAGGTTGTTGCTGTTCCCATGCCCTGGAGTTTTGTTTTGCATGCTATGTCAGTGTTTTGACGTAACAGCTCAACTTCTGATGCTGTCCGGGGATGTTGAGCTCAACCCCGGGCATAACACTAGAACTCAAGCACAGAGTCCTCTTACTGAGTTGCGGTATAAGCAAATTGATATGTTTGCGATGTTGCAAGCTGTTAACATGCAATCAAAGAAAATGGATAACGTCCAGGCAGAGTTAATTAAATCCATGGAGGACCTGAAAAAAGGAGAATAACAAATATGGACGAAAGTTTAATGGAGGAAGAATGCAAAACTATCACTCTTGAGGAAATCATGCAAGAGGTGCAGCTCCTTTGCAAGACCATAAACGAACTTGACAGTGAAAATGCTCAATTATAGGCTAAGTAGGGCCAGCTAGCAGACATGCAGTGGTGTGACACTTTATTCTATGCTTACCTGATACTGAATCTGAATCCTGGGCACACGCAAAGGAAAAAAAGGTGGATGGGGCGTGCTTTCATGCTGCCTGAAAATGTCCGCCTCTGAAATACTGATGAGAGCGCATCCAGGCTCAGCAGCTTCAACCCGAATAGGTGCAGACCAATTATAGCCAAATTTCTTCCCTTCAATCTCAAGCAGCAGATACTCGTATACAGCTATGGCCTGAAGGAAAAAAATATTACCGTTAGTGAGGATTATTCACCCGCAACTCGCCTAGCTAGGAAAAAGCTGGTAGAATTTGGCAAAACCCAATCCTTACCTACGAAGCTTTCTTCAAACTCTACATAAATAAAAAGTGCTACACCTACAATGCCTCCGATGAGCACGTGTGCGAGTCCTCTAGCTCTCTTGAACCCTCTACTGAAACTGCAGGTTCCTTGAATGGCGCGCCTAGTGCCTGCCAGCGACCTAGCACTAATAGCACTGCGCAAGGGGCAGTGGATCAAAGCTATAGGCCATTAACCAGCTTTCTTTTTACAAATACTCAAAGCCTAATTCCAAAATGAGACAATGTTTGCTCTGCTACTAATGCTTCAGATCTGCCTTACAGACACTTGGTTAAGTGCATAGGTTAATAACAGTGAATTGTTTGATTGTAGAAAACACTTCAACTTTTATGGTGTGACAGAGGTTGGCGGTACGGTGGTGGTGTGCTTATAGCAGTCTGATGCTGTCTTATCTTTCCCAATCCATCTTACTCAGGATTTAGAACTTATTTTGGCTGAAATACAAACATGTTCGAAAAAGCTTATATTGGGTGTCTGTTATCGTCAGTCGTCCTTCTGCGCAGCCACATTTGCAGACGACCTTCACAATGTCATCAACAGGATTATAGTGCGATATCCGAATTCTCCTTCTCTTTTACTAGGTGATTTCAGTTACCCGAACATTGTATAGTCTGGTTTAAACTCTTATTGCCAACTTATTGCCAAGTTGAAATCGATTTCAACTTGTCTCGGCTTGTCACGCAGGCCACTCAAATTACGTCTAATACATCCAATATCCTGGATCTAGTTCTTACCACTACACCCGATATTTTCTATTCCGTATAATACTTGCCGGGAATAAGCGACCACATGATGCTTCATTTTTTCCTTACCTGTGCTGTACCTCATGTAAATAACTACAAAATCAGTATCCATGACTACCGTATTTATTCGAATCTAGGCCGATAGTTTTATAAAATTTCTTTGTATCAAACTCCAGGGTCGGCTTAGATTTGAGGATTTTGAAAAACACGCCATTGTTCATTGAGAAAAGTGGTGCACAACTAGCGCCACTTAAAAAATGCCCCCTAGACAGTATTGTAGCCGTAAGTAGCCGAGCCAACACCTGACCTAAGTACACATGCGAAGCCGCCATTTTGATCTTTGTGGCGAGAGTTGAGGCGAACCATTTGTCATTTCGAGTCGCGCTTCGAGTGGTCTGTGTGTGGCTTAGCACAATGGTGCCAAACAGGCGGTGCCCGGTGATACCGGGTGGAATGATGGGCCAGTTGCAGCCACTTGATGTGTGCATGAACAAGCCGTTCAAGGATTGCCTGCAAGGGTTACACACGGACTGGCTAAGTGAGGAGGACCACCAGCTGACGCTGACGGGCCGCACCAAGCTGGCATCACTGTCTTAGTTGGCAGGCTGGGTGGCTGCAGCATGGGACGACATCTCAGGAACTTTGATCGTGCGCTCTTTTAAGTGCAGCATATCCAATGCACTTGATGGCACCGAGGATTGTGCACTGTTTTAAGACAGTCACAAAGACGTCAGCGACGAGGAGAGCAGCGACGACGACTCGGAACGAGTGCGGCATCTTTATGATGCAAATAACTAGAAGCAGCGCGAAAGAAACGACGACAAAGAAGAAACACGCACAACAGGACTAGTGGCTGTGTATTTCCAGAGCTATTTGCACCATGAACCAACTGCTCTGTTTCATTTTCATGTTCAATGTGTGAATGCTCTTTGTGAATGCTGTCTTCATCGTTTTCACTGGCCTACATTCGCGGTAAGTTTTTTTTTTTCCGGGCTTCAGACTTTTGGGGGTCGGCTTAGAATTGGGGCCGGCCTCGATTCAAGTAAATGCGGTATAAACATGCAGATTTTGAAGCCAATAATGATGAGCTTGCCGAGTTTTTACCTGCCCTGCTTTAATGACCGATCCATGCATACGAATTGGAATTTGTTCCAAGAAAAGGTTTCATTACTTATTGAAAAATGTGTTCCACGTATAGCCATCACTTCGAACCAGCACCCACCATGGTACACGCAGTCGTTAAAAAAGCTGTCTAATAAGAAAAAACAGATCTTCCGCTCTGCAAAAACAAGTGGCACTCAAGAAAGCTGGACTGCTTTACAGATGGCTGTGCCTATCGAATACAAAACAGCCCTAAAGCACGCTAAGGATTCCTTTTTCCAACACAACCTTACCATTTCTTTTAATTATTAACCCAAGGCAATTCCAGAACGTAGAAAACAGGGAAGACAATTCAGCTATCACCCTTAAAGATTCTAGCAATAACCTAATCGCACTCAATAAATCTGCAGACGTTCCAAACTCCGTATTTGCTTTCACCTTTTCGAAAACTGTGCATTCTGTACGTCCTGCCTATGCCGGTACCGACCATTTGCCACTGGACCATATTGTTTTTTATATTGCTGGCATAGAAAAAAAATAACAGAAAAACTGAAAGTTTCTTCATCTTCAAGTATAGACAATATCAATTCCAAGTTCCTCATAATGAGCAAAATGTACATTGCTACTATTCGCAATGCCCACAGACTACAGGGGGCGCACTGGGCGATCCAAGATGGCGGCCCAGAGGAGGGTCCACCGGTCTGAAGGGCATCTGCTAGTATCTGCAAAGATAGGACGTGCGGACATAAGCCCCATGCCGCTTTCCCCGGATGAAGTCACGAACTGCACTGAAGTGTATATCAGACCAAAATACTTGCTTAAATCACAGACACCACCGAATGCCCGCAACCTTAACATTTGCTGCGACATGAAAGGCTGTTTCAGCCCGTGAGCGTCCACCAATGATGTGTTGGGAGATCCTGTGCATTCTAAGGAAAACCAGCGCGTGTAACGGAATTGGCGTACGAATTAGACGACGCTCCGAGGTACTTACCGAGCCTGCCCGGCATATTTCGTGCTGTAATGCGCGGCTAGTGGCTAACGCTATGGATTTGCTGCTGGGCACCGCGCGTTGAACGTGACGATGGTTTTAAAACATGTAGCGCCGTGACCATTACTTTCGTGGTCAGGAACGCGGACTTAGCAGAAAGCAATTGCGTCTTTGTGGCGTTGAACTTCTCGATCAGTCGCACTTGTGCAGAAACCAAGCCTCAAGTCAACATTTACCAGTCGGACGCCCCTGAATCTAGTCCCGTTTTTGCTACCACGGCCCATCGATCCGATCGCAGCTTTGTGCTATCCGGATGCGCTATCAATCGAAATCCACGCATCAGAATCGAACTTCTAGGTCCCACCTGAGTGCTGTCATTCCCGTCGAGAGCTGAATGAACTCAGCCAAATTGATTCAGTTGTTGGATCGCATGGCAGCGACGTCGTTCTCGATCGTTATCATAAGGCTCGATTGCGGTGAAAAAGGCCCGTGTAGGCAGTCGATTCATATCCGTTACAGCAGCTGTTCCAACGCATCGCGGGCCATTTCTTTGTAAATTCCCCTGGCGAACCGTATCAACGTTTCAATTATGCCAACTTGACGAAGTAGCAAATTCTTACGGCTAGCCATGTGATTGAAATTCACATTTAAGGTGTCGGTCGCGGTAGTAAGATGACAAAATCTGCTACTGTGTGCGTGGGAAAAAAAAACACAGGTCCGCTGGCATTTACCTAAGTGAAGTTGGGGCTAAATATAAATGGACGCCCCAATCATAGCATTTCCCCTCTCCTTGAGACACTTCATGTGATTTGCACTTCACATATTTTTGTTAAGAATGTGTCCCTGTTGTCCCGCGGCATGCTGTCTTACTGCGCAGTCTGTATACTGACATCATTTGCCCTTTTTGAGCAGCATTGTAAAGTGACACTTTCTCATTCAACTCATTAAAACTGCTTTGGTCAAATTCCACTCTGAATGGTTGCTTGGAGTCCTGCTCTGCAACATCAAGATCAGTGTGTGCCAGATGTGCAAAAACAATTTTTTTCCACATTTCTAATGTTGAAAATTTTATTGGGTTGTGTTAAAATGTGTGCACTGAAGCTAGCCTGCAAGCTCATTTTTATGGCCACTGGGCAGTTTTCTGCAGATTGACCTTAACGGAGATACCTAGTGGGGAGACGACAATAATCAAATCAAGTTTATTTTCATTCTGTCATACAGGAAGGACTGGTAAAAAGCTCTCATTGAAACACTTGACTAGTTTGCAGCACCGTACAAAAAGAAAATAGTCATAGCAGTAGCAGCACACCGATAAGTAAAAATAAATTTTGAAACTTCACAGGTAATGTACAGCAAGGCATGCACAATAATGAAGTACAAATGTAAAACATATACTAGAAGTGCAAGGTGATAAAACAACTTATTTGCACAGAAGTACTGTTAGACATAACATAGTGCAAGGGATGTCCTGTCTTTGTCAGCGAGCCTGACGCATTCATTACCGTAATTGTAAACTGTCTCATGACAGCAATACATTAGAAATGCTTACAAATGGCTACAGCAATGATAGCGTAGTTGTGGTGCTCGGCTTAATTTTAATAAGAATGTGCGCTCGATCCTAGCCATGGTGGTCGCCTTTTCAATAGAAGTGAATATTCTCGAGGCCCATGTGCTGTGTGCTATCGGTGCACGTTAAAGAACTCCAGGTGGTCCAAATTTTGCAGAGTCCTCAACTACAGTGTGCCTCAATCATATTGTGGGTTGGCATGTAAAACCCCTGAAATTATGACCACGTTTAAGAATACACCACTTCAGCACTGACATGTAATTGTACTCTGCAGCTGCATCAAAAAAAACTTGAGAAACTGGCAAGAAAAAGCTGTATTATTTTCCGTGTTAATGATTTTGTTGCAATATAGAAGGGTCCTTCATTGAGGGGAACAGCGTGTGTGGCTTGTGCTCTGCTGTAGCTACCTGAAGTGCCGACAGTTGTATGCAGGATGAAAAATGTCTGCTTGCGGCATCACCTCTTGATGGTTGAAATAGCCAGGCATAGCTTACTCAGACACAAAAAATGACATACGAGAAAACAAAAAAGGGTGGACAGGATGAGCGTGCTTGTCTGCTCAGGCTTGTTATTTGGTTTGTCATTTCGGTGTTTGAGCAGCGTGCTGAAATAGCCAACTATGCTCAACCAAGTAGCCCACCACATGCTGGACTTGCTCCCTTACATGGCAAAATGGCTTCTGTTTTTGGGCAGTCTGCTGCTTCTAACCACACATATTTGATACGATAATCAGTTGAACTGCTCCTCTCCACTTGTTGGCACAATGAGGATCCGGCGCACTGCTTTGACTACTCACATGCATGTTCCCTTTCGTAAAAGACCCCCTCGTGTACTAAGCAAGACATGTGAAACAAGGATGGTTGAAAAACATGAACCATGCTATGCAGCGCTGACTAGCAATTGACTTAATTGTGGCAAAAGACATACGTAAATACATGCAGAACATAGCCCATGTCACAAGCAAAATACTAACCAAAATAAAAAGTACTGAAATAACCGTACACAATATAAAAAAAATAAATGGAAAGGTCATCATTACATGATACTCTGTGCGCACGGCAAAAGTGGTAATTCACGGCATGTCAACAGAAAGACAAAATTTAATTGTCTGAGAGTACAAGAGACCAACACACACTTATCTTTTAACAATGCAGTGTTATGGGCCTCAAAAATTTCACACGTCAATTGGCTGTTGCTTCTTCCTAGCATGTCACATTTTAAAAAATGGGGGCAACAGCAACAATCTTGCAGTGAACACCAAGACGACCACTGACGGCACTAGTTACATTGTTGTCATACCCACGAAACCTGTCATTAGGCATCCACCAGTCTGGCCACGTTAACACCACGTTAATATTTAACACACTGACCTATCCGTGACAGTTTGTGAGAGAGTTTATATAGACAGCGTATTACAGTGCATCTGTGAAGCTTGCTTTTGCATATTTTTATTCTTCCTCAATCATTCATTACATTTACACAGCTTTATTTCTTTCACTATGTTCTGTGCAACTGAAGCCAGCATGTGATAAGGACAAGCAGCTCCTATCAGTGCAATCGCCCGCGGGACCAGATGGTGTGCATTCATAGTGGTACAGCGTAAGTAAACAAGACACAAGAAGGGGAGAGGAGATAAACTTCCTCTCCTTGGGTCTTGTCTCCTCTCTTCTTGTGTCTCATTTATTTATGACTTCCCACTATAGATGATCACCTGTGCCTGATAAGTATACTCATAGAGTGCATGCATGATTTTTTGAGTGCGTTGGGCATGCACAGCTTAGTGTTTCTGCCTTTTATTAACTTCAAATGGGTGGCTTCATGATTGAGCTCTTCTAATGTACAGGTTACAACATAACAAACATTACATAAGTGAAATATAACAAACATTAAATACAAGGCATACTTTGCAAATTACTACAGTTGTCACAGAAGTGCACAGTCATCCTTTGACACATAATTTAAAACTGTCGACTGACAACATAACAAGGATGTGCTCTTAACTACTTTATTCAAGTGTCTCTTTGCTGCGTAAGATATTACGTAGAACAGGCATAGTATAAAAACATACCACCTGAAAGAGCTGCACACACTTGAACTTGTTTCCAGGCCAGTGATAATAACCAAAAAGAGCTGTACAAGCTGGCCTCATCATTTGCCTTAATTGCCAGTAAATACTTGACGAGCTGAGCTTAACAACTACATTAAAAGGCCAAAGGCAATGCTGCTTGGCAGCATGAAAACTTGCTGAACAAAGCGCTGAGGCCAGCAAATGACAGATGCAAGGAGGTGTGCTACCTGCTTCCCAACCTATCACCGATTCTGCTCATCGAAAATAGGCAGAGAGTTGTGTTGAATGCCTGGAGACAGTGCATATGTCTGACAGCTATTCAGGCTTACCTGGCATTACTTCCTTATGCTAGTTCAGCCATTACATCCACCAGCCTTTTATAGCACCACCCCTGCTTGGCGACATCTCAAAAAGACCACTTACTTCTGTCTTACCAAACAATACTTATCACTAAATTCCTTTGTGAAGCTATGGAGTCTACAAATGTGCGTTTATGATTATGAACATGTAATATTTTTGCAGTAGTATCATGCCTCTAAAATTTAATTTCAGTAGCAATTACTCTGGTGTTCCATTTATGATGGAAATTTGTCCTCAATTTAAAGTGTGATTGTATATTATCATCATCTTGCTCATTGCCTCTGGTAGTTCCAAGTACTTGCTAATAAAAGTAAATTGTTTCTCAATCGATCAGCACTCATGTAATTCTCATCGTCATAAGTTCTTTTTTCTTTTTCATTTCATTTGGTTCTATTGGTTACACTGTAAATGGCATAGCAAAAGAAAAAAGCCACAGGAAGACAGCTGTTGGGGCTTTTGACCCCTTGTGCAACATACGGCATCAGGAGAATGATCTTTTGGGCATCCAGAAAGTGAACGTTCCATTTTGCCTCCCACAGTTGCTTAGTAACACAGCGCCATGACCTGCAAATAATAATGAATGTGCAAAAATTTTAGTGTCACGATCATTACGGAGTGTGGCTCATGTGAAACGGAATGCTTGCTTTTCGAATGATCTGAAAGTTCTGCTTAAGAGCTCTGCACAGACACATTATGTACAATATAAGTGTACAAATAACTGGAATGACACACTACTAAAAATGAAAAGACATTGTCTGAAATACTTTTTGACAAGTTTTGTGGCAACTCTGCCGCACGATAAACTAGAATGACTGGTGATGCAGCGACTAATATCAGATTTGTAGTGCACCTAGGTTTTTCTACGACCCAGATGGTGCAAACATTTAGAGGGTATTCTTGCAAGTCTGAATGAACATGCATTACACAAATGAAAATGTTATCCCACATTTTACATTATTTATTGTGATATCTATTTTGCACTCGGGGTTTCATTATACAGCATGTTATCATACCGTGCATCGTAGCCGTGTTTACTGTAGTGCGTTTACTTTTGTTATACACACCACATTTTAAAAATCTATGAGACTACGTTGACATTGCCTGTATCTAAATGTAATAATTTCTATTTTCTTTATAAATAATATTTGTTTATGTGAAAAGACAAGTGTTTATATTGTCTCGAGGCAAGAGGTACTGGGATGATTACTCAGCACCTCCACCAAAAATGAAATGGAACAAAACAAACGGTGAAACTATTTACAGAGCTTGTATTTTACAGTGACCAAGCTGGGAGTCACAGCACGTTCACCCCAGGTACATCATAGTCTTCTTTCATGGGTGTCTTTCAGATCCCCTGTAACAGTACACCCCACTACAGGTCAGCATCTTTAATCATCACGTAACAATATGTAGTGACATCACAGTGTCCTGCACTTATTGAAGACATATGACGCCATGCGTTTCTAAAGCTACTAACATTTCAAATAAAACTTCCATTTTAAGTTCAATGTTCCGTTTGTCCTGTGTCTTTTTGAGTCCTGTAGTTTGTGCTGCCTACTTAGCCATGCTTTGCTAGAGCTACGAGCCTGGATGTTGTCTTTAGGCTGCAATTCAGTGACCAAAAAGCCATGGATGGTGTCCCAGATGGCACATAGGTTAGCATGGCTCTACACATAATCCATTGTCGAGAAAGCCTGAATGGAATCATGGTAATTGTCCTATTAGTGGCATGGACAACCAGGGAGCCATCAGCGGTCGCTCTTGCTTGTGCAGAAGCCACGGTGCACATAGAGATAGAAATCCAGTGAACCCACCGTCATGGTACGGTGTTGCACTGTGGCTGCCATAGGAACAGGGTCCTCGCAGGCTGTGCCAATGCAATAAGGAAATGTGACAGTAAGCTGCCATGTCGGTCGTCCCTGTTTATTTCCCATTTGGTCCCCATCATTGCGGCTGCTCCAGTGCTTCAATCAGCCCCGGTGTCAACTGCACACGTCATCCTCACAGTAAATAAGGTTTCTATAACAACATTTCTTGAACTGTCAGAAACTCATGCTAACTGGTTTGGTCATTGCAATTTCTTCTTTAATGTAGTGAATTGTTTATTTCTCATAGCTCAAAGGCCCCCGAGGGGGCTTTACATGAAGGGTGGGTGTGTGCATTTCATTTAACATAGGTTAGTTCTTTGACAATGTGTTTAAAATGAAGAGGGTTCTCGTAGTCGAGAGTTCAATGAAAGTTCGTCTGGTCAGGCATTGCATGAGGTGATACTAAACGGTCACTGACCGAGTCTGATGACATCTCAAGAGGGTTCTCATGAAGCATAGTTGAATTGGGATGGTCATTCCAGTCTCTTGAGGTTTGCACAAAGAATGAAGATGAGTCATGGTTTGTCCTGGAGGAGGGTACACGGTGTTGTCGGGGTTGGTGCGGTTTGAATGGGAAAGGACTGTCAAAATGTTGGGAGTTTGGGGACGTACATGGGAGAACTTGTGGAATACTACAAGACGGGACACTTTTCAGTGAAGTACAAGGTTAGGTATAGTTAGCTTGCAATGTTTGCTGGTACAGAAGTGTATGAGCGGTCAAAGGAAATAAACCACACTGTGCAATTCTGGGGATCCCAAAATTTTGCACATGCAATCACATGCACATGCACATGCATGCACATGCATGCATTTTGCACATGCATCCCCAGAATTGCACATGCAATTCTGGGGATGCATATGTGGGGATCCCAAAATTTGTGGGGATCCCAAAATTACACATGCATTCTTTCTACAATCATTAGCCAGGACTGCTGTACTCCTTGGTCACTCAATGATTTGAACATTATACAAGTCATTACAATAAGCCTGGAGATGGTGCAGCTGTACAGTTTTTAAAGCCTGCTGTCCTGCGAGACTGTGTGAAATAAAGCAAAACAAGAGCAAAGTAATAAGTTTAAAGAAGCCAATGACTTTATTGATAAAGCTTTGAATAGATGTGCCTGAATAAGGGCTGCAGGCAAGTTTGTGTGCACTCATGCTAGGTAATCAGAAAAATCTTCCAGTAAGCTCTCTTGTAAAGGCTTTCTTAAATTAAAGCATGTATGCATATATAAAGAATAAAAGCAAGGCTGCCAGATTTTATGTAGTTTACAACACGATACACATTCTAGTCATGAACACATCTGCAGAGTTTAACCATATTACTTTCTGAAGTTAGTAGTAACATATACCTCAAGATTTCCTTACAGATGTTAGTGCGCTGTTGTAGCTGTTTGAACTGCTTTTTCACAACTCCTCTGTGACATTACGCTGCAGATGCAGCTGCCGTAGATATTAGCAGGTGCCAGCAGCCTTCTTATGGTGAATGTCCGCATTTGGGAAAAAACTGCGACGTGATATGCCAATAGAACAGTCATGCTCAGACATAGCCATGCTCAGTTGTCTCTTGGGTGTTCCATGTCCAGCACACAGAGTAATGAATCTCGAAATTTAAGTACGCACATGCATACTTTTCACAGAATCGAAGAATTTCTCAACAATAACGCTGTTCGGACGGTATTGGTGAAGTTTAGAAACACAGCAGCCTGGCTTATCGTGACTGCACGTTTCGCTACTGTAAAGGATGCGCAGCTAATAAAAGGAGATGTACTGGGCAGGACTACGAATCAAGTTCGTCTAGCTGGGTTTTACTAACATGGATATAAACGAATGCCATCGGTCAATCATGCTAAATCTCAAACGGAATGCGACTGCTGGACACCCCATGACACGGTCAATCTGTACTTGGTCCCAGTACATATGGAACGAACGCGGCCCCATGGACGACTGAACACTCACCATAAAGATTCATAACAGTGCTTTCCTGACGAATGATGAAGCACCCTATTTTAATGCAAGACCTTTCCGTTACGAACACCCTCATACTGCTTAGTTATCAAACAGGAGATTGTGAGCTCACGCAGCTCCCCCGCATGCAATGTTATGGGCTTCGATCGTGCAATAAAATAACACCAACAGATAATACGTACAAGCAAAACAGCGTGAATTTCTGCAGAGAAGTTGAGACAACAGTACTTCACTTACTACGTAGCCTGAAAAAAACTCGTGGAGCTGGAACATGTACGGCATGAGCTTTCGTTGGCAGTGCGGTAGAGATGGTCGATTAATTTTTTAATTGATTAATCGTTAAGTATTTGTCAATTTAGCCTTTCATCGATTAATTGCTTTCGCTGCTATGTTTTAATCGATTAATCAACATTTTGTATAAGTGCTTGAAAAATGATGCCTTGTTGTTTGAGAAGCGTTGCTTGTGTTTGATATCGATACAAGTATTTATCCGACACGTTAGAGATCGCATGTGCTCATTAGCGGCTGCATGAAAATTCGCACTTTCGCCCATTGAACACAGGGAGCCTGTTGTCTTTGGATGATGCCAAGGATTGAAAATTCCGTGCGTGGCCACGACCCACGGAAAATTCGGCAGCAGGTCGTATTTCCTCGAAGTCTGCCTACTAGACTGAACCGAAATTGGAGGCGCTTTCGGCGACCACACTGGTTGGAAAGTCGCATCAGAAACATGCAGTGTGGCTGAGGGTGAGGAAATTCCAAGAAAGGTAAAAAAAAGAGACGAGGATGAAAGGAAAGTTATAGACGCTCGCTGTTGTAGGGACGGCAACATTTCTCAGTTTGTCCGTTAGATATTGTGGAAGCCCTCGGTAATACAATAACCATGAACTGATGTGATGTCTTCCTTGAGGTCACTCATGCGAGATTGCACAGCAACATACTGGTCTCAAACAGGCCATCGTGCAGGCGTCTGCGGGAAATAGAGTGACACGAGTTTTTCCTAGGGGCTAGAACAAACGCCAGCTGTGCCAGTATACAGCAGAGGTTTCACCTGGTCGCCGACTTAACTCTGCGCTACTTAATCACGCGTACAGCTCGAAGTGAATGCTGCCTAATGTATCAGAGACTGGAACACATAGTATTTCGCGACTGTCCTCCATTCGTGCCACAGCAGTAGACGGCGGCCTCTACGCTGGCCGACATGGGAGCACAAGCAATAGGTGAAAGCTGTATTTCACCAGAAGTAGGCGACCATACAGAATTACCAAATGCTACATGCAATTTTTTCAATAGAAATGGACTGGATGCTAGACGTTCGGTATACCAATGCGCAAAGTTGCGGATTATGAGAAGAGGTTATTAGACTTAAATGCAGTTAAGTGGCTTCTTTCCACTGTGCGACTATTAGACCTTTTTCATAATCATTGAGTGCGTTTCCCTGCACAGCACATTCACCCAACTAATGACGGCACCTGTCACGTTTCAAGTGGAGGCGAGGTCACAGTTACACGTGCTGGGGTTTGACGATTATGAGCGTGTATGTTAAGAGAGTTGCCAGTTGCCACCCTGACGAAGACAAGTCCGCTTGTCGAAACGTTGGCTCCTGCGACATTCCCTGTTTTAAATCGTACTTTGCGATTTGTTCATTGATTCAAGCATCCATCTTCCCCTGAGCTTCTCTTCTAGTATGTTAAGAGAGGTGAGTTGACATTTTCGGCATCATAGCACGCTGTTTTGCAGAAGTGAATAGCTGCCATAAGTTGGGCTAACTGCATTGCAGGGAAGCTAGCATTACTGTTATCAAAGGGTATATAGGCGTTAAGGCGGACAGTTGGGCTAGTTGGTATCAAGCGTAATGAAATACGATTACTAGCGTCCATGTCCCCTTTGCACAAGCAGTCATGTCTTATTATGTATATACGGATCACTCATTCTTATCCCCATCATCATGCTTCATCGCTCTGTGCCCCTGTTGCGTTGTCCCCAAAGTAGAGTAGAAGGCCGGGGCGTACTAGATCAGGCCACCCTCTCTACCTTCCAATAGATTATCTCTTTCTTTCATTGGTGACAAATATTCTTTAATTCTCCAAGTAGTAAAATACAACGGCAATAAGAACTGAACCAGTCAAGAAATAAGCAGCGCATATTACAATGTGGCACTTACACAAGAAGCATAAAATCTTGGAGTTAAATAAAACTGTGTAGGCGACAGAGATCAGGTCGAGTTCATTTCTATAGCTATGGGGTATGGCCGTCTGCGGCTCCGGGCTCCTTCTACTTTAGTAGAAATATGCGCTCGACATCTGTGTCTCGGCGTCGCGCGCTTCGCTATCATGCGCTCTGGCCAAGGGGGAAGAGCTTTATTATTAATTCAATTAAATGAAAGTGGGAAATCGATGACGATTAATAGATTAGCAGTGTACATTTATTTGTTTAATTGATTAATCGTTCATCGATTTTACCATCCCTACAGCACGGCTTGTCCAAGGAGCTTCACCCTGTATTTTCACGAAAGCTTCGCATCTCACAAGAAAGAATAAGGTTCATACTGTCACGGGGCCCAGATTTATTCACTGCTGCACGAAGCATTCCAGGCTGTAATGTTCTTTTTTCTGCCAACGCGCTAACAATCTGGCTAGCACACACGAACAGGGCAGTGGCGGCCAGGGCGGCCATTTTGTCATCTGCTAACCCTCCTCCGGAGGTTTCTCCTCCAATCCGTAAGATGGCGTGACAGTCTATGAGCATTGCCAATACCGTCTAACGTATTCCGGCAATCTCTTCAGACAGCCTGCCTTCTGGACGACTGGAAAGTCGGGAAGGTGATTCCTCTGCACAAGTCCTCTGCACATTCGCCATATAATCAATATATTTATAGACCCATTTCACTCACATGTATTTCACGTAAAATTATGGAACGTGTTATTTATTCTCACGCGGCGTCGTTTCTACAGTCAAATGCATTTTTACAGATCATCAGCATTGGTTTCAGAAGTCATTTTTCTGGGAAACGTAACTCGTAATTTTTAATTTCATCCTTGACAGGGTTTCGTTACATTGTTGACTGTATTTTCCTGCATTCTTCTAAAACATTTGACAGGGCATCTCATCAACTGCTGCTTTTTAAATTGGGTTATCTTAACCATGACCCTAACGTTCTTCAATGGTTACATTTTTTTCCGACTGGTCGCTCACAATTTGTAGCAGTTAATAACACTTCCTCCAACACTTGCTCATTTGAATCGGGCATGCCACAATGCTCATTGTGGGACCTTTGCTTTTTCTCATCTACATAAACGACTTACCTGATGGCATATGTTAAATTAACCCGTTTACAGATGACTGTATCATATATCGGGAAGTTGACAGTGATTCTTAACCATGCTCTAGACTGGGCTAACACACGGAACATGCAGCTAAACATAAACAAATGCAAATTCATGAGTGTTGTCATACCACTCTGCCTCGATACTATCTTATGCTACTCCCCTTGAGCATGTGTCTTCAAATATTTAAGTGTACTTATTTCTTCTAATCTTTATTGTAAGGCTACTGTAAACCATATAACTAATCACATGCTGGGTGTCATATGCCGCAATTTTTATCATACTTCTAGTTCTGTAAAATTACTTTCTGATAAATCATTAGTTCGTTCTAAACTTCAGTATGTCGCATCCGTCTGGGACACAAGCCAAGAAAGACTTGTACACGAAATCGAATTAATCCAGATCCGGGCAGCTCGTTTCATCCTTTCAAATTACCACCGTACTTCCAACGTCATCCTTATGAAAGCAAGCTTATCAATACCGCTGCTATCAGAACATAGGAAAATATTTCATATTTGCCTGTTCCACAAGATATATTATGACAACTCTATTAAAAATCGCTTGATAACCCCCTAGATACGTTTCTGCTTGCACCGATCATCGTCATAAGATTGGTGTTCTTTCATGCCACACAAGCGCCACACTTTTGTAATTCATTAATCCCCAATACGTCAACAAAGTGGAATCCCCTTCCCTACTCAGTCATCAAAATACCTGAAAACACCAAGTCCAAAGCTGCTTTGATTAACCTGCTGTCGTCATAATTAAAGAAATCGGATCATTGGTATCATCTTCCTTTTGCATAAGTTCATTTTTAGAGTGCATGTTCTTGTTTCATTTGCACATTTTTGGCCTTTGGCGTTATTTCGCTTGTTTATAGTTTTTGTTGCTATTGTTGCTGTAGAATGATTAGCTCTATTTTGTACACCCACCTGAGTTTTTTGTTTTATGCTTTGTTGTACAATGTATGTTAAAAATTGTATCACTACCCTTTGTAATGCCCTTGGGCCCTGAAGATAATGAAATAAATAAATAAATAAATAAATAAATAATAAATAAATAAATAAATAGACCCGGGAAATAACAGCAGCAGGAAGGTATTTCCCATTGGTGTGCAGGCTAGCGATCACGTGCATGCCACTGCCAACTGCCATGGTGACCTCTTCAGCAATTCCTTTTGCATTCCCAGCCTTTTTTGGGGTTGTAAATACTAGCACCTACAAGCAAGCCGACTGCAAAAGAAAGGTTGACGCATAATGCTTTCACTTTGTCAAAAGCATATGACTGTGTAGTCGTGGGCCTGGCAGTGAATCTTTAGGTCCTGAGTGACGCTTTGGACAACTTGATTGGAGCACACCTATTGTGTTTAGTGGTAGGAACTTGAGCTGAAGGGTGTACATAGTACCTGGAGCTGTCTTGTTTATATGTTGATTGAAGTCAATTTAAAAGCACTATATAGGCATAGTTTTCTGTGGTGATTTGAAAGGCACATTTACTTTTTTGATACCTCAAATAATTATTTGGAGAATTTGGTGTTAATTACTTTTATTGGTGAGACAATAGATAAAGATACACTGGCCAGAAAATTATTTCTAATGCATGAGTGGAAAGCAGAATGTGTAAGGATTTAAATGCGACAAGTAGCTTTTAATTCAAGCAACAATTAGAAATTTAGCAGCCTGTTGCAGTTCAGTGGTTGTAGCCTGGGTACTAAAACAAGAACAAATATAAGTAAAAAAGCTAGAGGGAGAGAAAAGAAGAATCTGCTTGCAGCACTTCAAGCTTCATACATTATTCTTCACACAGCAAAAAAGAAAAATTATAGTTGTATCTATTCTAAAGTTTCAGAAATTGCTGCACTAAACAAGCAGGGTGAGTGCTAGTATATTTTGAGAAAAAGCAAAAAAGCAAATAAGCTTATTTTGAATCAAATGTAGTGCACAGTATTAAAATATATTTGACAGGTGATTTGTGGCTATCAGGGATATAACCTGCTGCAACATACATAGGCTCATCAGCAGTATGGCCAAAATACAGATTGCCTTGGGGACATAAACTGCTATTGTGGCTGAAATATCACTCTGAGATGTTAGAAATTTGGTCAGCACCTGCGGCAATGCCTGTATGTTACAGAAACACCATCTTCAGAAAACTGATCTTTTTTCATGAAATTTCATCTTTAAGAGCAGTGCCTTAGATGCCTTATATGCCACATGATGCCTTAGATTCCAGATTTATCAACAAAAATTTTCACTCGTTATTTAGCACTCAAAACATCTATCTCAGACCTAGAAGGTGATGTCAAGACAATCCTAGTCAGTGCCTTCTCTACACTGCGATGCCTGGCATGTCAGTGCCAAATCCTCAGCACAACCCTCTCCCAGTACATGTGCCAGTGTGCTGACACTATCGCACCTACTAGCTGTTCTGCCAGCACTCGCACAATTTTCGTGGTAGCCCACTTGGAGTAAGAATACACTATGTTAGTGACTTTTTCTATGCTTTTCCTGACCGACTTTAATGCGTGTTGCCACTTCAATAACATAGCAGAAGCAAAGTCAACAGCTCCAATACTTTTGGCTCTTCCTGGACTGTTAGTGGAAGGGAAAGACAGCACAACAGCTGCTTGCGTGAGCACCAAATGTGTTCAACAAACACTGCGAGAAGTCTGTTTACGATCAGAGTTTTTCCCGAATCCAGATATAGCAGCCACTGCATTCACTCGGGACTAATATATCAAGTATTGACTGAAAACACTGCATTGAAGAACTGCATGGCTCTAGTTAGGAAGCAAAAATGGAACTCGTAGTGGCTTAATTTTCCACCGAGAAAAGGGTCGTCCCTATTACTCAACACAAGGACACATAACAGTTGTGTGTGGTCTTGAACAATACGTGGACATAATGCTGTCCAGATGAAGAAACTGCCCTGAAATCTTCGAAACAGTATTCCAGCACAATGTGTATGACCACGGGCATGCCTGTCTCAAAGCTGCGGCCATCAAAAAGAGAGGCTTTTGTATAGGTGATACAAAATAAAAATACCCATGAAGCCACTAAGCCTGTTTTGGACATAACACAAAAATGACGAGGCTAAAATGTATTAGATGAAACAGCTGTCATGCAGAGCACAGAAATCTGAAGTGCTTACCTTGAAACTGCATCAAATGGTTCAGTTCATTTGTTTAGTGAATTGATTTTTAATGGGCAGCAGGCACAAAAAAGCTCTGATAACACGGATATGAATGAGGGGACCTTTCCGCCCAATTCTGTGATTCCAGTGATTGTTGGCTCCTTATATGCCTGGCATCACGAGCTGCCACATATTTGTGGGCAATACTAAATTAATTCTCTGCCTCACATCTTCAATAACTGTCAATGTTTTATATTTTTCTTCACTGCAGTGACTCCTGCTAACATGGATAGTCAACTTGATACTGTAAAATGCATGTACATTGTTTTCTTTCTCCTTGACTGAGAAGTTTCTGAACATTACGTTTCATCTCATTTTGCACTGATGTGTTAGTTTGATACTAAACCAATTTCTGATCTTATTTCCATTCTGTGACAATGAGAAGCTATCTGTAACATGCCCTATTAGCAGAGAATGTTTATGCTCCAATTCTGCCACAGCGAAAAATATGTTTTTGGTCTTTTACATTGTTACATGTTCTAATTTCGTGGAGAAAACTTAACTACACTTTCACACTTCAAAGCCATGCAAGCCCTGAATACAAAATTTTTGCAGGAGTTAATCCGTAGCCTCCTCGATAATTTTGTGCCTGTCAAAGGGAGCTGGGTGACTGTCACTTTTCCCTCTCCCCTTTGGTTGTTCAGCTCCGAGAGGTGGCGCCACCAGTGTAGATTACCTCCCGATTTTTGCTCTTAGCAAGGAAACTATGACTTGAGCAGTCCGACTGCACTGCTAGAAGCAATAAATATATGCATGGAACGAACAAAAGAAAAGCCTACCAATGGCTGTGCTCTATTTGTGAATAGGGCCTCGGATGCTCGCATACTAAAAAAGACATCACCAGAAACGCAACTTTCTGCCAACATCACTACCTGGCATCTGGCTGACTTAGCACCGATGATTAGTGCTCTGCCTTCACGTGAAGCCACATCGCTCGTCCCTTCCACCAAAAAGACCACCAAATGTCAAACACCTGTTTTCTTTTAAAACGTGAGTGTTTTATGAGCTGTTTAGGCCAACAACCATTATCGCCTTCTTCGAGCATCCTGCGTTATCTTAGCACGGCCAATATTGGTCACTAACGACAAGACATAGCATTTTTGACTGCAATGTGCCGAGCGCCAAATTTACAAGAAGGGAAATGCAGGCAAAGGTGACAAATAATGTCGGACAAAATACGACCCCCCCCCCCCCCCCCGCAAAAAAAAATCCTTGGCTTCAGTCTTGGCCCAAGCCACTAGCAGGGTGATTCCACGCAAGATCGAACAAAGCATGGCTGGTCACCCTCATAAATTTATTTCAAAATTTTATATATTGCTGCCCGATGTGTGGAATGAAGAGATCCGCAGTTGGTTTTGCTAGCAAAAGTTTTGTCGAAGCGCCGGGAGTCAATAACGACGAAAAGGTGGAGTGCCGCGCTTACCTGCTCTTCTGTTTTGCCCAAATTTGGTTAATAATTACACAAACTATACTAAGGTTAGGTGGCTGAAATTTTTTAATGTAAATACATGCATGTTTTTACTTGTGATAAATTATTTTTGCTTTTTGTGGGGAGTGTACTTATTTTTATAAAAATCCTCAAAATCAGCCCTGGAAGCATCTTTCTGTCCACTTTGCAGGCTTATATCTCAAAAAAGGCTTGTGGCAGAGCTGCAAAAATTCAGCATTACGTTCTAAGCATACTCTTTTGTCAAACTGCAAAAGCTTATATTTATATGACTTTTCAATAAAGAGATACGGGCGGGCGAACTTCAAAATAACACCGAACAGTGGACATTTCTGAAGACAGTTTAAAAAAAACCCCATTTTTGATATTTTTTAAACGTTGTACACTTATTCTCCTTCAAGTTGGCTTTCACAATCACCAAAAACATGTTCATAATTTTGTTCCACTAGGAGTTACAGGCCGTTGAATTAGACCCTTATGGGTCTAATTCAACGGCCTGTAACCATGAACCATGAACGTCTTGATTATTCTGACATTTGTGATCGCGTACGGCTTTTCAATTTTGGCATGATAATGTGCCTGGTCATTTATGTGTGAACGCTGCATATTAGCTGTGAGGGACACAATAATGAAGGATTAGGGGTCAGTTTTGTACGCCTGGGTTCTTTGATGCGCTGCGGTATCGGAGCGCAGCCAAATATTTTCCGCCTTTACCTCAGCAAAAAGGCAGTAAGAACTCGATGCGTAGCTTAGATTCCCCCCACCCACCCCCCAAGAAAAAGAAAGAAAAGAAGAAAGGATAAAAATGCAATAAGCAAAGAGCGCTTTCCAAAGAACCTTTAGCAAAATGGAAAATTTGTGAAGGTCAAGAAGAACCGCTTCATTAAATCATGTTTCTGGGCTGAAATCGTGTTTATTCGATTGATTAGACAGTTCAGATTTCTTCTTTCATGTACACGTAACTCCTTCCAAGCAGGCCCGGCTATTCATGCCATGTACAAGCCAGGAGATGCTTTAGTTGACGTGGATAGCTGCCAGGCATGCCAACACCATGGAACGCGGGTACTCTCATCCACTCTTCCTTCTTTAAGTCGCGGAAGGCAACAACTTCTTTTAAAAGCGATAGCATTTCTTAGTCGAGCAATGTCACGCGTCCGTCGGTGTCCGCATCTCTCCGCTCTCACTCCCTCTCCCATAGCAACAGCTGCGGGCGCGCGCTTATCCTCGCCCCTAGCAACCGGAGCAGGTGGTGCGGCCGGAGTAGCGGAGAGTGAGTGGAGAGGAGGAGCGCGCTCTGGCGTATGAGGGCGCTCGCATCGCGGGAGCTCGGCGGAGCCCCCGCGTGTGTGGAGAGAGTGTAGGAGAGGGTAGGTGCAGTGTTTCGCCGCTCCTTCTCTCGCCGTTCGCTCTCTCTCTCCTCCCTGTGCCCCACTCTCCCGTTCGCTCGCTCGCACGTACTATATATAAATGGAGTGAAGCGCGCGCCTCTCTCGACCGTTCGCTGGCTGGGCGCCTCTCAAGGCGATGGTGTACTCTCCCGTTCGCTCGCTCGCACGTAAATATAAATGGAGTGAAGCGCGCGCCTCTCAAGGCGATGGTGTACTCTCGGCGCAAGAAATGCATTCGCATTTCCTCACGATTCCCTTCGGGGAGGTGGGGGCCATTTTTTTCTTCAAGGTGTATTAGATGCAGCCCTTTCAGTTTCTCTGAGAAAATGGTTACAAAGTCTCTGGCTGTACGAATCGCACTTTCAGGGTTTGTCCTCAAGTTGTTGAGCATTCCCTGATGCTTGACGAAACCTCCGACTCCATCGCACGCGTTTTTCCCGTGTCCAGTTGCTGTGAATACCCATTGGGTACTGGGACAACAGCTCTCTCCGAAATATCTATTTTTTTAAATGACTGGTGGGTTCATCACTCACATATGTCACCTTGGAGTAAACCGGCAGGTTGTCCTTCCACCCATTCTTTCACTTTCGCTAGAGCCAAGCAGGCGTGAGCGGAGTCGTGGCTCAAGTCGTCATTAACAAAAACGAAACTCTTCGTAGATTTTCTCGTTACCACGCGTGTAAAGACAAATACTTGCTGTTTTCGGCAGTGGTATGCCTGAACTTCATCAGGAAGCACGACAGTCCATTTTTCGGCAAAATCAAAGTGGAATATAATGCTTCCACTGTGCATGCATTGCTTTTCCTCGTATATATAGCTATACTTTGTCTCTTCCTGATGTGGTTGTGCATGATCCACCTTGTCACAAATACTCGAAGATGATTAAAAATGTGTCAGCACTCAAAACTTTTTTTACAAGGTCGCCTGCCTCCCACATTTCTAGCAGTGTTTCTTCGTCTTCTGGGATATTAAGTTCCTCCAGTGTCAGGGACATGCCTTTTGGACGCTGATTGCATTCGCCTAAAAGGCACTCGGATGGTGAAGGAATGCAAACGAACGCTGAGTGAACCTCATCAGCATCGATTCTGTGGCCAGTAATGTTCTCAACCGCAGCAAGGCAAAGATTATAGTTGGCACAAATGGCACAGGCACGCACATCATGCTGGGGATAACATTTTACCCGGCGCGGTCGCAAGGTGTGGAATCTAATCGGAGATAGGTGCGCGCGTCCGGTTACCAATTGTTTTGCTTTTGTTTCCTTTGGCGTTCTATACATTGCTTTGCCACTGGAGTGCCACGTTCTTGCGTTATACTGACCACAAGTGGCGGTGCACAGTTTCTCTGGCGGCGGCGGCGGCTGTCGACCGCGTGCGTGAAGCGAGCGCTCATAGCTACCTGATAGTGTTTTTTTTTATCTTGCTTCCATCTCCGCCTTGTTATTAGGGCCTAACTATGGTGCGAACAAAAGACAGAATGGATAGCGAATCTTTAATGCACACGCGTTGAAGTTACCCAAGAAATGTTTCGAACATTTTTGGTTTAAGGAGGCGAAAAAGGAGCTCTGACTGTGCCTCTCTTAGAGCATCTGGGGGGCGCGCGCACCTGCTCGGTAGCCCCGCACTCATGGCCGCTCGGGTGACCAAATCGTTTCTAAATTGACGTCATCGGTGCCACTGACACCTTTTTTCGGTGCTGCTGGCCTCTTAAAGGGCCCATGACAGCTATTATTTTGTTGGATACTTTTATGTTCTAATGAGTAGAACAGTGTCTTGTAATCACGGCATGGAGTGGCAAATTCTCCAGCGTGAAGTCTAATTAGTCACAGCATCGTTAATTTTGTTCAGTTTTAATGAAGCTTCGAAACGCGCGCCAAAAACTGCAAGAAACTAGCGCCGCGGGGCAAGCGCGGCGGCTGTCGGAAGTGAGCGCATGCACTGATCACTTGAGCTCAAGATTCGGTGACGTTGCGGAGAGCGCAAGCGCCAGACCAGCTCGCCACACTCGCTTTGCATCATAGCGTGTGTACAATGTACGCTTGAGGGACCAACACGGAGAGGAAGCAGAAAAATACGGCTTTTGGCGTGGCCTCCGCGATCGGCTGCGAGAGCCGATCTTGGAGGCCACGCTCGGAGGCCATAGCGCGGCGCGCCCGTGTCTCTCTGTGACGTCACGATATCAACTTACAAAAGTGAAACGTCACAGATGGCCCACAAACTACGTCATACTAGTGACGATGTCGCGAGGTGCCGAAAACCCAGATGAGCATTTCTGGTCACTTTAAATACATATTAAAATATCTTAACGACAACGTTCGCCGTTAATATTCGGCCACAAGTGCCTTCAGATGTTCGACAACCAAACAACACAAACATATCGGGTTTGAAATTTTGGTGTCATGGGCCCTTTAAGGGCCCAGAAATTCAATTCTGTTTTCATTCTATACACTCAGCGCGCAAGAAGCCGGATCAACAACAATTGCCTATCATTGCATAATGGTCTAATTTGACGACCTGTAACTCCTAGTGGAACAAAATTATGCAACATGTTTTTGGTGATTGTGAAAGCCAACGTGAAGGACAATAAGTGTACAAAGTTTAAAAAAATATCAAAAATGGAGTTTTTTAATTGTCTTCAGAAATTTCCACTGTTCGGTGTTTTTCTGAAGTTCGGCCGCCCGTATCGCTTTATTGAAAAGTCATATAAATATAAGGTTTCGCAGTTTGACAAAAGAGTATGCTTAGAACGTAATGCTGAATTTTCGCCGCTCTGCCACAAGCCTTTTTTGATATATAAGCCCGCAAAGTGGACAGAAAAATGCTTCCTGGGCTGATTTTGAGGATTTTTATAAAAATAAGTACACCCCCCACAAAAAGCAAAAATAATTTATCACAAGTAAAAGCATGCGTGTATTTACTTTAAAAAATTTCAGCTACGTAACCTTAGTATATATAGCTTGTGTAATTATTAACCAAAGTTGGCCAAAACAGAAGAGCAGGTAAGCGTGGCACTTCACCTTTTCGTCATTATTGACTCCCGGCGCTTCGACAAAATTTTTGCTAGCAAAACCAACTGCGGATCTCTTCTTTCCACACATCGGGCAGCAATATATAAAATTTTGAAATAAATTTAAGAGGATGACCAGCCATGCTTTGTCCGATCTTACGTGGAATCACCCAGCAGCGGCTGAAGACTGGCTTGGTTTAGTGGCTTAGAAGAATGCAGTTCCAGTTTCAGAACAGATTACAATTCCACCTGGAGTGAGCCTGCACAAGTTCCACCAGTAAGGCCACTCCAGTCATCCTTGGCGCATCCATGGCGCAACAGGCCCAAAAAACAGCAGTTTGGCACAGAATGTATCAGCATTTCTGTCTTGGTGCAGTTTGGTGCAATAGGTGCAACACTTCTATGACTGCTGGGACTTTAAAAGCGAAAATTATGTGATTCTGAAGCAAGCAATTCGCCTGGTGTTCGACCGATGGCGGCGCTGCGAACGGCGCCTGTATGACGTCAGAGCGGGGATTCGCGCGCTTTCGTCTGCTACGTAGGCCCAGCGCCGTGTTGAAGCCACCGTTGCGGTAAATCTCAACAAAAAAGCAGTTCAGTTGGTTATCTCGCGTATGGTGGCTACTGACGCTGTTCGAACAACCGTGGGTCTGCTTTTAACGTTCATTTAGAACTACGGCTCTTTGTTTTTTAGAACTGCGGCCGCTTGTCTCCGCGGCGAGTGCTGCGCAATGGTGAAGTACTGCTCTGTGCCTCAGTGTACTTCGTCCGCTCGTAAAAGAGGCGTTAGCTTTCACAACTATCCTAAGGACCCAAAGCTGAAGAAGAAGTGGATGGTCAAGCTCAGAATGGGAAAGCGCCCCACGCCTTAATCGACCGTGTGCAGCAAACACTTCGCGGACACTGACTTCTGCTACCCATCGTACGCGCCACTCTTCGGTAAGTTTGTGACCGTGTTTAAGCGCCTCGCCAATACTTAAGCCGTTTATAGCACGCAGGCTATAAGCATAGGCGACTTACACCAGGTGCGGTGCCGTCCCACAACCTGCCGCGAAAGCCCCTAGACAAGGAGCCGACGACACGGCCTCCGAATCGCCTCGCGGGTAAGCGCGCCTCGTGAGCTCAGCTGAGCGGCGCAGGATGTATGAGACTACGGCTGCGTCTGGATGGTGTACATACGTATTTTACCTATGAAGCGAAGCGCGCGCCTAGAGGACTGCTAATCATAAATTCATAACCTGTTGCCGCTGTTCAGCGCACATTCTCTAAAATTTTCACCTGAGGCAGCATGCGGACACTTTCTTTAAAGCGGAGCTATTTAAGCTTTTCGTTAGGCTGCGTGGCGTGAAACTCGACCCAGCTTGCCTTTGCCACGTTAATCTCTGTGGCCTTGTGAGTGGCATAATCAGCGATTAACTATTTACAGGCCCGTAGCCCGTGTGTGTGTGTGTGGGGGGGGGGGGGGGGCGACGGTGATGCGACCTCCGTTGACGGCCTCGACCGCGCATTCAACAACGTGGCCTGCGTCGTACACCGCCTCGCCCTCGATGAGACACCGCGACGTTTCGCAAGCTTTATCTACATACTTGTAGATGCTCGAGAACGGCACGCTTACTGTAATATCGAAAGATACACCCAAACTAATTAGTATCGTACGGCGGAAACAATATAACGAGCGCGAACACTCACACATAGTTTCACTTTCTTACTAGCAATGCGGTCGGTGGCATCGGCGCACTCGTCGGCCATCCGGGGGATTTCTTGGCCCTGTCGATTGGGCCGCAACTGAAACAAGTTCAAGATTACACTCGAAAACAATCGTTGCAGGCGTTAGTTGACCGTCGCGAGGCTGTTCGTTCGACAAAGTTCTCACATGAAGCAGACGATACGCGTACAGGAGCAGCGGCTGCTGCAGCGCGGTTGAAATCGGAGTCCCCGCTCTGACGTCACACGCGAGAGGGCGCCACTCCAAGATCTCGAGGCCAATAGCAGAGAACGCAAGTGTTTTTTTTTAATGCCACCCGGAGTTCTTTATTTCACAACTAAATCCATCTACATGGGTCTATTTAACGCAACAGTGTTAAAGAGATTGTTTCTCAGAAACTCTTGCGCCACTGTGAGCATCGTTGGTTGTGAGCGAAAATTCAGGGTAGATGCAAAAAGGAAATAAGAAAAGAAAACCTTCAGCAACCGTGGAATCTATCCTGGGACCCTTTGCTCCTGAGTGCGATGCGCTAGGCACTAGAGCACCACGTATGGGGATGGTGCACTTGTAACTCTCTGCCGACGGGAGCGCCGATCGCAGGGGCACGCTCGTCCTTGGGCTGATAGAAGCTCCGGTCGCAGGGCTGGCGGTAGCTTTAGAACCGAGTTATTCGCGTTTTCCTGCGGTTTTTTTTAGATGCGAAGCAGCCCTTTGACTAGCCTGTATAACGCTGTCCCTCCGTTCCACGATCATCATCATCATCCTCCTCCGCACACCCTCGGCGCAGGTGTTGGAGCTGTGCCAAGTAGGTCACGCTCCCCTCGCACGCTTCCCTCGCAGGTGCGCGCGTACGTCACTCTCTCCCTCACCCGCCTGAGCGCCCGCAGCTGCCGGCTCCAAAGCCCGCTCGCTTCCCGTGTCTGCGTTTCAAACAAACGTTTACACCAGTAAACGCTACACCGAGTTTCGCTTCAAACTTCTTCCAGCACCCGCGTTAGCGCCGTTCAAACCGTGACGCCACCCGTGCGCAACGTTGCTGCTTCGCATCCCATCAGGGTTCACTTCGGGGAGATGGTCCAAGTTTTTTTTTAAAGACGATAGTCTTTCTTGGGATACTTCAACGCAGAAATTTTGGTCTGTCTGTCTGTGTTTGTGTGTGTGGGTTAGTGTGTCTGTCCTGCTGCGAAAGGTGAACCCCTTCCTCAACGAATACCCAGCTTGAACTGGTGGCTACCTCCATACTTCTGAACACAGTCGACCAAAAAGCAAATATTACGCATATCTGAGGCGCAACATCAATACGTATGTATTGGACGGTGTGTCCCTTTAGTAGAAAATACATAGATGCGTAATTCTAAAGACCCTAGTGTTTGTTAGGATGCGCAAAAGCGGACGTTTCCTGTACTAGGCAAGCTTCTTGCGTTTCCCGTAACCATGGCCAGATGGCGCCCTTATCTCGCGCTCGCTCGCGCTCGTGCTGTGGACACTACCCACAGGAGGCCATGGGTTTCAGGAGTAACAGGGGAAAGCTGAACATGCCGGCGATAGATATAAGTAAAAGGCGCTTAGAGCATTGGTGGCGCAAAAGTATGGAGCAAACAAAAGTGCAAGGTAGTTCGGGTAAGATTGTTACATCACAGCAGAACGATAATAGATAAAATAAATAGACGAGGAAAAAATTTAAATCGACGAAAAGCCAGCATTGCAGGACATGGACAAGAGAGAACACACGCATACGCACCAACGCCGGACTAACAACCAAAATTTATTGAAGCAACCACGAGCTTTTATACATACATGCTGCGCAAACGCCTGAGCTATGACATGGAGACTACACTACCTGATAGTCAGGTACCGATAAAAAAGCGCCACTCTTTTTCATTGATAGCCACAGAAGGTTCGCTGATGCAAGTCTGGATATGTCGCGCTATAAGTTAAAGGTGGCAGGATCTCACATCCCATACGTACCAAGCCACAAGTTTCTGGGGGTCACATTCGACAGATCCTTGACGTGGTCGCCTCATACAAGAACACTGAAGGCTAAACTGGAATCATACGCAAATATTTTTCGTATGATGTCCAGCAATGCTGGTGGCTGCTCTGTGGCTGCTCTGCTGCGAATGTACACTGCTCTCTGCGAAGGTCTCTTGCGGTACAGCTTCCCTGCGGTACAGGGACTTTCCAAGTCTAGTATCCAGGCGCTTACCAGTATGCAAGCTAAAGCGCTGAGGATATGCCTGGGCCTGCCTAAAAAGACTTCGATCGTAGGAACCCTTACAGAAAGCCGGCGACTTTCGGTGCCACTGCTACTGAAGCAAGAGTTTCTTCGAGCCTGTGTGCGTTTTGCTGCTAGGGTTCACAACCATCCGCTTGCATCAGCCACCACATCCGAAGTACAGACCCTTCTTCCGCTGATGTACGAAAAGCCATCAATTCCGACAACGCCGCCATGGAAACTACCCTCTTGGGCCATAGTCACGACTGTACCGGGCATCAAGAGTAAAAGTAACACGCCAGCTCCAGCACTGAAATATTTCGCCCTGGAGCATATTAACGCCAACTACAGATCCTGCCGCCACATTTACACTGATGGCTCTGTTACGGACACATCATCGGCAATAGGTCTGTGGATCCCGTCGGCAAACATGTCAATTTCTGCCACCTTGGGTCACCGCACATCTGCCACAGCTACTGAGCTGGCTGCGCTGCGGAGAGCGCTTATTTACATCGTAGCTCAGACACCTGATTCCTGGGTAATCTTCTCTGATTCGCGAGCGGCGCTGCAGTCCCTGAAGTCACTACGAGCCCAAGAACAACTAGTTTTGGACATCAAGCGGCTAGGCAATAATGCTCATGAACTTAATCACCGCGTTGTATTCCAGTGGTTACCAGCCCACTGTGGAATACAAGGAAACGTTCGGGCCGACAGTGCTGCCAGAACAGCCCATGGAACTAAAACACCACCAACAGCCATACCCCTTTCAAGAAAAGATGCGGCGACTATGGTATCGACATTTGCCTGGAATCAGCAGCGACACTTCTGGTGTGATTCAGGACATCAGTATGGACCACTACACGCCATTGACCCAGCCTGCAGCTTCCACGTACCTCAAGGTTTAGCCAGGCGTGATGAAGCGTGCCTTCACCGATTAAGACTCAATGTAGCATACACGAGAGATTTTAAGCACAAAATACAACAGTCTGATTCTCCATTGTGCTCCGCATGCAACACACGAGAGGACATTGAACACGTCCTGTGCAACTGCCAGCGCTACGAGTCGGATAGAAAGACTCTGAAGGCAGCGCTTCACTTGCCACACGGTACGACCTTGGAGCTGCGGCATCTCCTAGGCCCGTGGCAAGACAGCGCCTGCGCATTACGTAGCACCAAGGCGCTGATAGCGTTTCTACGGGCAACATGCCTCAATGAAACGCTGTAAACTGAGTTATAGTGTATATATGTATATATGAGTGTGTGAGTAAGTGTGACCGTATGTACGTGTTATGTTAGATGTGATCACTGTAAATATCATAATCACCGCAAAGTACCTGGAGTAGCAAGCCAGGCGATTAACCAGGCTGACATCTCCGGTTCATCAATAAAGTGTTCTCTCTCTCTCTCTCTCTCTGGCCATTCGTTTTGATAAAAAACGCCTCGAGCAGTTCGCGTGCAATTCTTGTGCTTCCTCTGCCTAGGATGCTGGTCTGGCGGAATAAAGGCATGCAACCATCACAATCTTTTACATGGAGAGCTAGATTGCTCCCTGTGCCCGATCTTGCATCGCACGCATGTTCTTTTAACCGTTCATTTAAACACTGGCCCGTCTGCCCGATATAGACCTTACCGCAAGAGGTGGGGATGGAATAAACCACCCCTTCGGTGCACTCGGTAAATACAGTGCGGTGATCAGTTTTGCAGGCAGGTCTGCCTCCCCCGCCTGAGATGCGGGCGCAAAGGCCAGAAAGCTTTCGGGGCGCTGAAAACACCAGATCCACACCGAACTTCTGGGACACTCTTTTCAACCTGTGGGACATCTTGTGGAAATACGGCATCACCTCGATTTTCCTTGTCCCACCTGGTGTCCGAACACATGGTTTTCTCATTTTTCTGGCCAGCGTCTCACCTACCGACAGCAGAACTGACGACGGGAACCCTGAAGCTCTCAACCGATCTACCTGCTCCGCCAGACTTTCCTGCATGGCATGCGGGCAACTCTTGTTCAGCGCATTCCTGAAACACAGATTCGCAATGCTCCGTTTAACCAACTTCGAGTGGGCAGAATCGAAAGGCAGGAGCGCCTTTTTAGACCTCGGGGCGTACTTCCAACACACGTGTCTGTCATGTAAAAAAAGAAATTTCTAAATCTAGAAACCTAATGGTCTTGTCAGATGGAACTTCTTTGGTGAACACCAGGTTCTTAGAGCAGGTGCTAAAAACATTTAAAATCTCATCTGCCACTAGTGAAAGCTGGTCAATAGGTGAAAGATTCAAAATGATTAAAAAGTCATCTACATATTGTCGCGACTGTACTTTGGAAAATGTACTTTGGTAGCCGAGAAAAACGAAGTAGGAGCACGAGCAAGGACCACCGGGTTTTCAGAGGAAGACGAAGTTTGGCGTCTGCGTTTTCCTGTGGTCTTCTGATAATAGAGTTCCTTGTTCTTTTTGTCCCATCGTGGTCCGGTCTTGTTTTTCCACGTTGTGACACTGGTGGAGGTGCTGGACTTCAACCCCTGATGCTCGGAACTCCTCAGCGGAGCCGCACTACCAGTCCAAGCCCGCAACCAGTACCTGCTGTGGATACACCGGTCCACCGCTACAGTCGTCGACAGCGAGGCTTGAGCCCCGAGATTTTCCCCTTGGAATTCGCCCTGTCAACGAGCCCTCATCCTCCTGCAGAAATGGCCACCGAAGGTGCTTCACAGGTGACTATTGAGCAACAGCGAATCCCCGACACATTTCACGGCGAGATTTATGAGGTCGTTGAGGATTGGCTCGATCAATACGAGAGAGTCGCCAAGGCGAACCGCTGGTCCCCAGATCAGAAGCTATCCCACGTCTACTTCGCACTGGCCGACAGCGCTCGTACATGGTACGAGAACCGGGAAGGGACTCTAACTACCTGGAGTGAATGTCGGCAACAGCTCCTCGATACGTTTTCTAACAACGATCGTCGCGACTTGGCTCAGCAACTCATCGAAGTGCGGATCCAAAACCCAACGAGACCGTGGCCATGTTTGCAGAGGATATGACGCGCCTCTTTCGCCGTGCGGACCCCGAGATGCCTGAAGCGAAGAAAGTCCGGCATTTGATGCGAGGAGTGAAGGAGCAACTGTTTGCTGGCCTTCTTCGTCACCCGCCGACTACTGTTGCGGAATTTATTAGGGAGGCGACGACAATTGAACGAGCCCTTCATCAGCGGTCCCGCCAGTACGACAGAACAACTACGTCGTCCAGCGTTTCTGCACTGACTGCAACCGGTGAGCCTTCTCTACGTGAGCTCATCCGCGAAGTCGTTCGGGAGGAGCTGCGCAACCTTGTAGTGCCTCCGAAAGATCCTGTGGTAGT